>JAQGAV010000664.1:0-28849 GCA_034691345.1 Phasmarhabditis papillosa
TGTTATTTGCTGTAATAAGTTGTCAAAAAATGTCATTTTCTGTCAAAAATAATAACAAAAAGCAAACCCGGCCCGGGGTTTTGGAAATGTCGGCCCGGGCCGGCCCGACGAATGTCGAGCCCTGTTTGTGACAAACACGTACTTGGCGAAAAAGCAATACTTCTTGTGATGGCATATATTCCGTTAATCATAATGTCGGATTCGAAAGTAATACCGCTGTGTATGCAGCGTTTTTCATAATTTTTAACACTGCGCCTGCTGGAATTTTACGCGCGCGGTATCAGCAGATTGCAAGCTTGCGTTCGCTCTGCCTTACTCAGACAAAATATTGCAACACTCCTGCAAACCCAATTTTATTAACACGTGGCCGTATTACTTTGGAATCCGACTATAACAACGTTATTTCTAGATTCTCGAAATGTCTTTAGTTTTAGAATATACTCATGATAAGCTCTCTTAAAACTTTCCATTTCCGAAATGTTTCATGGTCTATGAAACCTAATTTCTCTAGTCTTGCATTGTATACGGTTCTTATTCTAACTAGGCTGCTCGTGCTGGTTGCCTTCCCGCATTAATGGGTCGCTAAACGCGCTTACCACAAATAATGGACAACACAAAAAGCTTTGTAGTAGCAGAGTAGAAGGTGTAGGGTTACCGAATAGTTCAGAAGAACTATGGTTTTTAAGGGGGGAATATAGTTAGTGGGGTGGAAAAATCGAGCAAATTTAAATGTTTCAAATAGACGTAGAAGTTGACAAAGCTTGCATTACTATTTATACCGACCAATAAACAAAAGAAATGTAGAAGTAAATAAGTAAACGTATTACAAACAGACTATAATGTGAATCAGTTCTTCTATACGGGTTTTCTGGCTAATATTTTGCTAGTATTTGCATCTATAGTTAGTATCAAAACCTAGGCTGCAAGGGCCGTTTTTAGTTAACGTGCCGCGATGACGGGCTTCCCCTTCAAAAGTGCAATTTTACCCAGACGAAATATCTATTTCCCATATAAAGTAGGTTATAGCGGCATGTTAACTACAAACGGCGCTTGCAGTCTAGGTTTTAAAACAGACTAAACTTCGATAGGAAAAGAATATATTAAGAGAAACTCAAAACTGAACGAAAGTGAATGTTTCAAATAAGTATATTCGCTATGTAATGTAAGCGAATATATTGGTTCCTCGAATCCTGTAACATTCCTGTATTTTCAGTAATCTTCATGCGAACCAAACCGTTCTACTTTCTGTGGTCGACAGCTCCACCGGACAAGTTCTGGGAGAATGTACATCCGAGTCGCATGGTAAGTTATACAAAACATTTATTTTACAAAGAAAGTTCGCTTGAAACACTACTCCTGACTAATAATGAATGAAACTTCTGATAAAAAGTGGGCCGAAAGTTGAACGAAACATAGCATCAGTGGTTAAGCCTCGTAAATCATAACTTGCTGATTTCATTGAAAACGATAATTAGTCTAACTTGTGCGTCTAAATACAGCTCAAACAAGTTTTATATACCTATCATCGGGCCGGGCCGGAGCTTTAAAATTGTTTCGTCGGTCTGGGCCGGGCCGGGCTAGTACGAAGCCAGGCCGGGCACGGGCCTTCATGAGAGTTCCGAAGTATTAAAACAATTAATAATATGGACTTAGTTATCCAATTTTAGGCACCAAATGGGTTCGTTTCCAATGGGCTGTTGCCGCTGACAGCATGCAATGTACCGTTTCGCCCACAAATTCTTCTCGAATTCTCTTTGCACAGTCCTTTAATCCAAGAACATTCTCAATTAGACTGGAAGCTGTCAGAGGGCCGGCATGTATTAGAGATATGATTGTACAGAATGAAAAGCCCACAGGTAAATGTTTCAGATATTAGGAAGAGGATAGAAAGCTGTTGAGATTAATCGCTTGAAGATCTAACTAAGAATAATAGCCAGATTAACAATTCCAGTGCTGTACTATAGTCTGTTTTAAAACCTGGAAAAGTGCGTTGTAAGTAGTTATCCCACGGTGGTGTACATTTTTGCCTTCACATTCGCTGCGTTATACCTTCCTTCTCTTCGGGCGTGAGAACGTTTGAAGGCACTATTTTACATCACTGCGGGATAACTATTTACAGCGCGAGCAGTCTAGGTTTTGAAACAGACTATACATGAACCTAAAAAACAGAATCAAACCGTTCTCAGAATAGATTATCTTGATCAGATCAGTAATAATGTGTAGTGACTTTGACCATTCATTATTGCAAAGTAATAATTTATTTTATGAAGATAGTTGGAGTCTGTACCAACAGCTAGGTTTCCAGTACAGTATCTTGAAAGTAGCGGTGCTTATAATAATGAATGGAGAACCGGTGGATTCGGAGCCTTTTCTTCAGAGGCATATTCTTTTTAATCTAACAGCGACTATCTCCCGTGGCCGTAGTATAGAAACGCCCGGGTGGGTGCCCGGCCAGTTTTTGGCTGCCCGAAAAGTAGAGAATTGTTGAACGGGCAAGCTAAAAACTGCCCGGGCACCCATCCGGGCGTTTCTATACTACGACCACAGGGTACTATGCTGGAAACTTAGAATGAAAAAAGGATGAAGAAATGTGTTCAATAACATACTGTATAAACTGTATAAACTAGACTATTTAATTTTAGGCTGTCCACCGCATCTTGTTCGTAACTCTTTTTCTTCTATGCATATGGCCTGTGGATGTCCTTATGATGGTGCATCTAGTCAGGAAGACAGAAGTGCCGGTAAGAATAAAACAATTAATATATTTATAAATATAATTTAATTCCTGAAATAATACAAACTATAATAGAGTATCACTATCAAGGAAAATACTGAACAATCGCGAAAATATTACCCATTACCGAATGCTGCAACATTTACTTAAATGTCTTCGTATAAAACCGTTGTTGTACTGAGCACAAAGATTTGGCTAGCTATGATTAAACTATTTTTGGTAATACAGAGGTGGCTATCCGGCCGGTCCTGCCTGGAGTCCAAAAATTCAGACCGGGCCCTGTTTTGGTGAAAAATTTTTTTTTTACCAAAGTACAGAATCATTTCAGAAACAGAGACCGTGAACGAGCCAATGTTCCCTCGTTTCGAGCTCGGTGGCGGCGGTCCTATGCATAATCTCGCAGCTGGTAATGCCCAAATAGCAAATCCAACACCACAGGCTACAGCAGGAGTACCAACATGGACACTAAGTCCATGCGCCAACTTCAGGTGTCAGAATAATGGAACCTGTGTTGTGGCCGAAGATGGACAGGTAACTAAAAAGGGGCACTTTGAGTGAATTGATATTCATTCTCAAGGATATGAAGTTTAAAAATATAGTGAAGTTTTATCTTCATATAAAGTAATAGTTATTTAAAAAAAGTGATTGATTTATTTCCTGCAATCTCACATATCAGACAATAACTGTAGATTTCTTCGGCGCAGGATTTCGGTCATTCAAACCGGAATCTTCTGAGCAGAGATGGCTCCTTTCTAACATTCAATCTTCCGGGGCGCGAAACATAAAGTAATAGTATTAAAAGGGAATAGGCAGTAACATATTTTAATATATAACCCGACTTTATCGCTAATTAGTATTCTATTCTGGTGGTACAGTTGATTGTAAAACCTAAGGTTCACTTAGGAAAGGCACCGGTTCAAGTAGGATTTAGAACCCCGGAACCTATGCTTCTTAACTAATTCAGATACGAAAACTTTAAGATAGCCAGCAGCGCTTTCGAATGAGCGCGCCCCTCCATTAGACCAATGAAGCTTTACAACTTTTTCATTGAAAAATTGAACTATTTTGTGATTTTGTAGTAAATTAGCCTGATTTGGTCTCCAGCGGTTTAATGAACTTTTCACCATCTGTTTTCTCTCGCTAAAGTAATTTGGAGAATTTCGGTTAGATTTCTGTTTCGGCCCGTTTTGACCTTGTACGCAGCTGATCCAAAATCTAGAGAACATGACAAAGTGAATTTGAAAAATGTTCTGAAGGGATTGAACAGAAACATCTAATTTCCGAAATTTAACGTAATGAGGGAAAATTTTGTAAAATGAATAGTTCTTGCTGCTCTTCTTCCACCGCGTGCCTTTCGATGATTGAAGTACGATCGATTTCACTAACACTGTGGTGGCGATAACTCACTAGCGGTTCGGTACGCCGTTCCTCATTTCGAACAATTCCGGAGTAAAATTTTTGCAATTTTTAAACGTTCTGAAATTTCTAAAACAAAATTCTTGCCATCCGGGAAAACTCTGGTAACGGCTGGTAACCCGGCGGTTGCCAACAAATTTACCAACCGGTACCGGGCAGTTAGGGCAAGCGTTTCTAGTAAATAGTCTTACATTTATTCATATATAGTCATCAGATGCCATGGTCGCACTAAAACCAAGTGAGCCTTTCGTTGACGTAAAACTTTGCAACATTCACTTTTGCTAAAGTCTGTCTACAAACCCACGGTCCGCGTGCCTTTGCAGTGACTGGCAGCGGACGCGTAAATTAATTAATTGATCACTGAGGACTGATGAGGCTATAAAGAACATTTAGAATAAATTACATGTTTTATTTGCTTGTTTTTTATAATTGTATAATCACAACTTTTGATTCTATAATAAATTTAAATGTAAAGCAACTGTTAGCCTTAAAAACACCCATCAGCCCTCAGCGATGAATTTATTAATTTACGCGCTCGCCTCCCAACTCTGCAACGGCGTGCTCACCGTCGGTTTGAAGACAGACTATGTATGTTAACATTTATCGTTTCAGGCAACCTGTTTGTGCCGCACCGGCTATATTGGTTCGCAATGTGAAATTGATGTATGTTCTACTGTTCCTTGCCAGAATGGAGGTAAGATTTTAAAACATTTGTGCTAACTGCCAAATTTCCGTTCTCAGACTTTTACTGATTTTCAAATAATTTCTCTATGACTAGGTTATAAGAGAACAACAGGGCTAGGAATTTCTCGGGCCGGTCTAGTAAGGATCGGAATTTTTGGGAAATCGGCCCGGGCCGGCCTGCTATTCCTAGCCCTGGAGAACAATAATTCCAATAATATACAAATAAAATTTCTATTTTCAGGTATATGTCGTGCCAACAATGGCGGTGAAGCTGTGTGTGAGTGCTCTGCCGGATTTACTGGAATTTTATGTGAATCGGTGAGTCTATAAAAAATAAACCATATATTTTAATATTGTTCTTGGTTACTTATTTCATTGTTTAGTTGTATTTACGTACATAATGTCTACTTTTGTGAATTTAGAAAGATGTTAATGATGTAATAGATCAGCAACATAATCATTAATTAATTAATTATACTCTAAAATAGGGAACGAGCGATCATTAGACGCTGTAATTTAAAGAAGTAAATATTAATATGTGAAACATTTACTATTCTCCTATTTGCAGCCCGCCTGTAACCCCTCATGTGCCAATGGAGATTGTTTGGTTCAAAATGGAGAAGCAAAATGTGAATGTCGTCAAGGATTCATAGGAATCAACTGTAATATTGTAGACGTTTGTCTAGGGTTAGTGAACTAACTAAAAATATTCAACGAGGTTGGCCTAATTGGGGGAGTTTCATATACAACCACCAAAGAATATATAGTCGGATTCAAAAGTAATACGGCTATGCTAATAAGCAGGAGTGTTGCAATATTTTGTCTGATTAAGGCAGAGCGAAAGCAAGTTTGTAATCTGCAGATACCGCGCGCGTGGAATGGCAGCAGCCGCAGTGTTAAAATGACGAAATACGCACACGACGTATTACTTTTGAATCTGACTATAACGGTACGGATGATTCACTGGTATAAGCTCTTCTAAATGGACTACACATCTAGCGTTACCGCGGATGAATCCGCAACCGAATAGTAACACGGTAAAGACTGAAAGGAATTCGAAATCCGGAAAAATTCATGTCAGTTGTTACGGTACTTTCGAAATACGATTAATAGCACTGGTCGAAAGGGTGATGGCGGAGGCGAATGTTACTTATTTGCAGAGCTGGTTACCGGCCCGGCCTGAAATTTTGAATCCCAGGCCGGGCCGACCGCATAACCACCTCTGCTTATTTGAAGACGTAAATATTTCACGAAATTTGAAATTATAAGGTACTAGGAATACTGCAGTACCAAGTCAATTGTTGAAAAAATTAAAAAATTAAATCATTGTTTGCAAACATCTTTATCTTGATTTACATTTTCAGAGATGCTGCCTGTGCCATGTTCGGTGACAATGCCAAGTGCGTCTTGGAGGCTTCGAACTATAATTTGATCAGCCCCGCCCTTAAGAACGCTTCTTACGATTGTAGATGCCCACATCCTATGACTGGAGGTTTGTGAAACACTTCGTATATTTAACACTCTTTCAGAAAAAGCGCACATTTTACACGAATTGAATAACTTTGCTATATGACACAAAATTTGTTTGTCCAAAAAGAACGCTTTTGTAAAAGTAGAGATTATAATCTTAAATATAAAAAACGAAATAGAAACTAACAATAAAAACGATTTCACTGAATTCAAAATGTTGCAGAATTCATGGACTGCCTCGAACTTCATCTATCTTCGGTGGCTCCATCCTCGTTGGCGACAGCCCCGCCCACTGCTCCTACTTTCGGAGCACAGGGAAATCTTCCGGGACTATTGCCATCAACCCAACAGCAGGTGGATGAAAGAAGTGAAGCTGGTAAGTTCAATAATAGTCGCTACCAAGAACTAGGCGTCCTGCTAGTATCCTGGTGTGCAGTGGTGTTGTATACTAATGAATTGAAAATCGGTGGATCGGGTTCTTCAAAACTACAGCATTTGCTATATAACGCGCTGAAAATGTTTCTCTTGATACAAACTATATAATATTCTTTATTACTTTTATCTATAAAACGTGTTATTCATTCCGATAATTAGTTTGCAGTGTTTCTTTCTTAGTCACTGATTGACGAAACAATTTGACTAATTGAAATTATGTGAAACATTTACATTTGTCATTTCAGGAACTACTCCAGGAGTGCAACTCCCATCCCGACCTACATTCTCGATTCATCCAAATCTCGGACAACAGGGACAAGGAAGTCAACAAGGCCAGTCCGGATCATCTTTTGTACCTCAACAACCAACAGTTGTTACTGTTCCAACGCAGGTTAGTCTTATTTCTGAAACAAAAACTCATCTAGTAGCTTGAACTGTACAGTGATTTAAAAGTGATTTACTCCGATATCAATATTGGATCACAGTACAGGTCACGTCAGTTTTTTTTCTTTTATGGATTGCAGCAGCAGTGACGGAGCGCTTGTCCATTCTTTCAAATCATAACAGTTTATATTTACTTGATTCAGTTGAATCAAAACGTTGTTAGGCATAAATCCCACGGTAATAATAATAATAATTTATTCAAACAAGCTATTGACAATACAAATATTAGAAAATTATTGAGAATCAGACTTGTTTCTATTAAAAAGTAAACTAGAAAAGTATTAATGAGAAAATTGGAAAATATGCAAACGGGGATAAAGTGAATTAATAAAAATAAACTTAACAAAAAAAGAAAAGAATAAATAGTACTAATGTAAAAATATTAAAAATGCTTATGATGAGAATTGGGGATTGGGGAATACGGCAGTACATTATCAGCATTTATGATTTTAGAGGAAAGAGAAGAGAAGAGCTAAAAGTACCCTTTGAAGTTAAACAAGGTAATTTGTACCAAAATACAAGACTTGAATAAGGAAATTAATGAACAAGAAATCTATAAATTTACAAATACAATATTAACCTAAGTAGTAAAGATATCAATATCAGGCATAATAATGAGACCAAATTGTAAATAAAATTAAAAAAAGGGGGTATGGTGGTACGGAGGCAGAGCGTGCGTGATGGAGGTATATAAGTTATGCGTGGACCAGGCGCATCTTCGGTGGAAGCGGACACCGGACCTCAACACTATACCTAAGTAGTGCACCAAGAGGGAGTAGTGCACCAAGAGGGACCAAATGCCCAAATCCGGCTAGGGAGAGGGGAGGAATTGAACCCACAGCCTCTCATACTCACGGATTAGTAGACTGCCTCAGAAAACAAAACCATTAGGCTATGGAGCCCCCTGCAAAGAGATACAATAAACCTCCAAAAGTTTATTAAAGGAAAAATACAATGTTAACTACATTGTATTAGTGGTGCCATTTGCAAACTCTACCGAGGGGAATCTTAAGGTCTTATGTAATAGTATACAGAATTTACTGGCTGAATCACATTATATTAACTTTCAGAACCCTTTATATTAACTTTCAGAATCCTTCTGGTTCAATTCCTGGCCATTTCCCTCAGTTCAACTTCACTTTCCCCCCGTTGCCAACTCAACAGCCAACTATGGTAAGTAACTTTTACATATAAACATTGAATAATGTCGTAAAGGGTTCGAAAACGAAAATGAGAATAGTTTATATTTGCATAATAAAATTTTCTTTTTGTTAGTTCTAAATTAGCTTAATAAGTAGTTAACCGAAGAAATCGCGGAATTCGTTCTACCGTCTAACCGCGGATGGAAATGTTGCAACTGGTTGGATATATTCAAAAAAAAAGTGACCTCCAATCAATGTATCGTTTAAGCTGCAAATTATTTAAAGCTCATTAGAGTACTTAGAGCAAATTTAGAGCAAAGATATGCTCTATTTTTAATTCATTAGACCTTTAACTGCAAGCGATTAGTCCGCCGACTATAGCCTAGATGTTAATGAAAACATTTATAAAAAACGTATCTATTGAATAACTTTATTTTTTGCGAAATATCTCAAAAGCTCACTATTCTCAACTTTTAAATAAAATTTTTCGTTTCAGAACCAGCAACCTATATTCCCATCTATAAATCCCAGCCAACCTTCTCAGATGGTGACTTCTTTCCCAAATCCACCATCGACTTTCGTCTTCCCCCAGACCCCGCAGAATATTGTTCCACAAATGATGCAGACAACCACCGAGCAGCCCGCACAGCCAAGTAGCGATACAATGTCCCCGCCCACTAGCACTCAGTCGACAGAAACAACTGAAATGGTTAAAGAAAGCATTGAAGAAGAGGAAGAACATGTGGAGGAACATTTAGGAGGTGCGAGGGGCTGAAACATTTTAGTTTTTGATTTTTGATTGTATGAAATAGTTATTTACCAGCAAGGTGTGAGTACAAAAGAAAGAGTACAATAAAATTACAGCTTGACTGGAAGGAGGAGAGAGGATCTTTATAGGCCATGTTAACCCCCTATATTAATTATTAATACAAATTTAATACAATACTATATTAATACAAAGAAAAATAATTCAACTACTGGAGAAAAAGAGAAACAATGCTTAAAACCGGGTTGTATCAAATTTGTCAATTATTTCACTATTAGTCTTGATCCAGTTCTGGAGTTTTCTCTTGAACTTTGATTTGGAATGTTCATAGACAAGTTTTGTAAAATTCACAAGGGGGAATAATAAAATATCAATGGAATGCCAAGAAATGGCATTTTTTGATATTGTTTAAATATAGACAATTTCTTTTTAACGTCGTAATATATTTTCAAAAGAAGTAAACTACTGCTGGAGAGTGTTCGACCTCAACTTGACCAATCAAAAATCAGCCGACGTACGATTGGGTATGGCAGAATCTAGAACCGCTATCAAATTTTGCTACGGAGCACGCTGGACAGAGCTACGGGCCCCGTCCAGCATGCTCCGTATCAAAACTTGAAAGCTGCTCTAGGGTCCCTTTTTCATACCCTACAATAGTACGTTGGCCGATTTTTGATTGGTCGTGATGAGGTCAACCACTCTCCTGGTCAGTATTTTTATGCGAGTAGGACTAAACTATTTTGCGACAAAAAGCCTAACTTCCTACTTGAACAATAGTGCAAAGACCAAGAAATACAAAAATGTAGACTTGGTCAGTATCAAACTCGAAGAAACGATAAAAGCTTATTAACGAAAAAAAGCGAAAGTAAATGTTTCTGAACTCAATATGAATATATCCTTATAGGTTTGTTCAATCGTTAGAATTGCAGCTTCCTTTACACTGAAACAAACTTAAATTATCTTTTTACAGAACCGACATCCGTTATGCCCGGACAGCCCCAGCCACCGGCCCAGCCAACCCCTGAAGTTCAGCAACCAAATGTTATGACGTCACGTGAATTCCCCACTCCAGCACCTATGGAAACATCGACAATGGGAGGATTTGTGCCTAATCAACAAAAAGAAATAGAACAATTCCATCATCTAATAACCAATCAGCCAGCCCAGCCAGGACAACAGGTAAAACATTTGAATTAACTAGGAAATGTTTAATTCTGACATAATTTTGGAAGATTTCGCGGTGTGTAAGTATCCGCTTATTGGGTTTTGAATGTACTTCGGGGAGATTCAATGTTCCCCAAATTTTGAGAAAGGTTATGCTTTCCGAAAGCAAATGTTTCGGATACTGAAAGATGCACATCAGCGTTGTGCTGGATTTTTGGGTTCTGCAAAAACTATTTTGATCCTGCATTCCGCGTTCCGCGTTCCGCAGAAATTGCAAGATTTTCTGCTGAATGCAGAATTCAGCTTAAAAGTACTTGTAGTACTTCTTATTCAAATTTAGCCGTGTAGCAATTTTGTTACTATTTTTTGCAGAGAATTCTGCATTCCGCGTTCCGAAAATGGCGTTCCGCACATCCCTGATGCACATAAAATCAGAGCTGGTTATCCGGCCCGGCCGAGCAGGCCTTGCCGGATATCCGGCTCTGCATGAAATGAACGATACTAATCGTTACTTGAATATATAGAACTTTCTTAAAATCCTGAAAAGTTTTGGTTTTCAAAAGTAAATGTTTCGTAAACTGGAAAATGCAAGTAAGATGTGTCCAGCTAACAAAGTGTATATATGATCAACACATGTAATAGTATTATTTTCAACTTTACTATTACTTATAAGTAAACATTCTAAGCATCAATATTCTAGAATATGGGTACTCCTCCAAATCCATTCGGCGGTATTCAGCCTACTGAAATGGAATCGACCGACCCAGCTACAACCGAAATCCGTGAACAAACGACCACTCCTGCAGATTATGAAGAACATCATATTGAAGAAACTGAGGTTGGCCATTTTGATATATAAAAGGGCCAGTCGAGTTAAAAGTTGTGGACCGAGAAATTCCTGCGTCTTGATAAACATTGTTACACAGTACAATCCAATATTTCTTATAGTCTATACCAAACAAAAGAACTCAGAGCGCGGCGGAATTCGAAGGCGTCCGCAATTGCATAATTGTGTTTTACTGGACATGATACAAAACAAAACTAGTAGAATAATATTTTTCTGACAACAAACAAAAAATGCGCATCTAAACATATAATGGAAGTTTAATTTTGCCAGAGAACGAGCGATTTTTGAACACAGAACTACACCGCGCCTTGCAGTCATTTTGTTTGTTATGGACTATAATAATCTGGTAGTATTGTTGTATTGTTTGATGTGTTGTTGATATGTTGGAATGGAATTAGAATTGAAACACTTGAAATTTGGAAGAACTCATTCGAAACACTTGAAAACTTGACAAATTATTGATTAACAGCTCTGAACGTAATATAATTCTAACTTGTTTAAGACTAGTTAGCCGATAATCCTAAAAAGAAACTGAATTCTTTGTTCAAAACCATAAAAGATGCGAAACATTTGTATAACATTTAGATGCCTTCCACCGAACTCACATGGACAACAACAACACAGGAAGAGACCGTGTCCAGCACCCAACCAACCCCAGCGATCGTGCCAAATGTGGTAAGGGTGCAGTTTCAGTAAGATTTCTATATTAGAATTAGACCCTCCAGCCGGCCGGGCCGGCCCGGGCCCAGGCCCAAGTTGGATGGTCTGATCAGAATCAAGGGAATTCACGGGCCAGTCCCTGTCACATAGCCTCGAATCATGTCCTTTGAACTCCGTGATTTTTTTCTAATATAATACTAATTGGTCTACGTTGTCGTAAATTCTCGTAAATGTTCTGTCAATGTAAACGTCAACTAAACAAAAGTCGGCGAAACGTCCACGTCCAATTTTTGTTGTCCAGTCTATATAGGAATCCCCATTTGGCATTAGTTATATAATATATTATATAACCTTATATAACTTATATACAACACATTAACTGATGCCAAATGCTGCAGGTGGATTCTGCCAGTCAGTCCAGTCTGCCTTTCTGGATGTTCTCAACAGCGTCGCCGCCAAGAGTAATTCCACAGGTTAATAATTATATTGCATGTTACTTTTTTATTACGTATAGTCTATCTCAAGACCTAAGTATCCAGCGCGGTATCATGAGCGGGGCGCCGTGTTATGCAAAATGAATGTCATTTTGGAGAAAAAGCAGCACATCGACCGATTTTACATTCATTTTCTATAACACTGCGCCCCGCTTGTAATACCGCACTGGAAACCTAGGTCTTGAGATAGACTATATTTTATTCAATCGTTTGCGCTTTTAAACTAACTGTTCACTAGCAAGTTTCCCATTAATTTTGTTTGTTTCTTTCTTTCTTTCGAATGTTTCTTTCACAAATTTTTAAGATCTGCTTGTTACTACTAACTCAGACCTGTTTTGGTTCTCAAAGTTCTTCGAAACATTTATCAGTGCATGATATAGTCTGATTAAAGATGACTAATGGAGAGTTACTTGCGTATTTTTAGAAAATTTTGTGTATAATTTCGCTTTTCGAATACTTTCATCTGATTATATTTGGCAATATATCCACTCTACTAATAGACTGTTTGTTTTCGTTCTCAAAGAAATTAGCAACATTTACTTTGACGAGATATCGTACCACTGAAGTTATGGTTAATGTAGGGTTGAAAAAATCTCGTTGAAAATTGCCCTCAACGTTTTCGAAAATGAAAATCTACGCAAAATTAGTCAACTATAGTCGGCGTACTAATCGCTTGCAGTTAAAGGACTAATAAATTAAAAATAGAGCATATATTTGCTCTAAATTTGCTCTAATGACTCTAATAAGCTCTAAAAAATTTGTAGTTCGGACCGTAACCTCTTGCAAGCGATTAGTCCACCCACTATAACAATTCGCTATTACTCTTTAATCAGATATAGTCTGATTTAAAACTAATAATGGAGTGTAGAAAATTTTTCACAAGCCAAGCGCAATTGCGTATAAGCAGCTTTGGCTTGTATATTATTTTCCGCACTCCATTGTTCGTTTTGAATCAGACTATGTTAGCATGCATGTTAGTTAGCAGTTTTCGAAATACTAAAATATTCGAAAAATCACACAAAATTACCCAAGCACACGACATTGTTACTATTTAATGATATTAGCATAATCCTAACTAGCTCATTACCGGTACAGGTATTACATGTGCATTATTACTGTTTCTAGCTTTTTCTAAAACTCGAAAAATATATTAGACTCGAAAGGATATTTTTTAGAAATAAAGTAAATTGACTGTTTTAGGAAGTTCCCCATCATGTAATCGATCAACATCCATCTGAAGAAGTCGAAGAATCCGAAGAGGAGATTCAAACAACAAAACAGGTGAGAAAAATAAAACAAATTTCAAGTTTTATTGTTTTTTTTTTCGTTTTTAAAGATAACTATTTCTGATGCTGAGGCTACGCTTTGATTGCTTGCCAATATTTATTTTTAAATGAGGTGCACGCAAAAAAATTATTTACTTTTTGGAAATTTGTGAACGCTATCTATGTATTGTTATGTTCAAACAATAGACACACTATTATTTGAGCGTTATAACTTGATAGTTCCTCATAAACTTAAGAGTACTAACGGCTAAAGCAAATGCTACACTAATCCTTGTCAAAAAAATACAAAACGAAATTCAGTGAAGCGGTGTGTTTCCCCTATTAGAATTAAACATATGTAGAATGAAATTGATCTTTAATAATTTTGCTTTTTAGACCTTACCCCCGATGAACCGACCTGTGGTCCCAGTTGTCCAAGTAACTTCAACAGAATCTCCTATAGAACCAATGGATGAACGTGTGGATATGGGAGATTCAAACAAACAAAAGAGCAGTTCGGTCACCACATTGGTCTGGGTAGTTATCATAAGTTTAAGTGAGTTTTAACAATAAAGAATCCTATGGATATCAAACTTTCAAAAATATTCCTCTGAACACTTATGTATCATTTATTAATAGTAATTAGCAGATATCGAAACCACATATAGTCCATCTCAAGACCTAGGTTTCCAGAGCGGCATCACAAGCGGGCGCAGTGTTATCAAAAAAGAATGTACTTTTGGCACTGCGACCGACATACATTCATTTTCATAGCACTCGGGCCGCTTGTGATATCGCGCTGGAAACCTAGGTCTTGAGATGAACTATATTAAACGAATCAGAAGTGACACAACATTTTGTTTTTAACTATTATTTCCCTCATATCAAAACCGGGAATTGCTGAAATTAACCCTGGTAATGAAAACTGAAACAATAACTTTACCCTGAAAAAGTGAAAAGACAAAGCTTTGTACAACATAGACAAATACGAATAAAACAGAAGTATATTCCCAATTTCACATAGTATTCTTTATTCATTAAATCTTTTATATATGTATTCTTTTTCAGTTCTTCTCGTGATCTTGTTGATTTTATCTTGGTTTGGCGTCCGCTACGCCCGTCAAGCTCGTAAATTACACGGAAAATACAATCCAGCGAGAGAAGAAACGAACCTGTCCAACGCCTACAGTATGCCAATGTCACACATCACCAAGGAGGAACGATTGATCTAAAAACAGTAGATTATTATCTGAAACATTTGAAATAACTATATTTTGATATATCGCAAAGTTATTGCGCTATCGAATGATACCGAGGTTTTGTAAAAGTTTACTATACTTTGTACACTTTATTTAGTACTTTTATAGTTAGATTCAAAAATAATGAGGCCGTGTATACTGCGTATTTCGTCATTTTTAACACTGAGCTTGCTGGCATACTCAGTCAAAATATTGTAACAATCATGCGTATTAACACGGCCGTAATACTTTTGAATCCGACTATAGTATTATTCTTTATTTAACGTCAAAACCAAATGTTTCAAAAGTTTACTTCCATACAACCTGGCAACAGGTAGTAATAGTTCTGTAATTCTAAAATTGGATTTCCATATATTCATTCTATTCCAAATCTCTTTGTTCTTCGTTCTTTCATTCACCGTGGCATAATCATTTTTGGGGCCAAACCATTGTTTTTTCGGCTTTCTTTATAGATATTTTCGTGTCTCTGGTACGGGTATTGTTCGACACGCGTTTTACTTCGTTTTAACAGCAACATCTTAAAAAAATATGCAAGAAACGCGATTTATAATATATTTTTATATTATTTTATATATAGATTTAAATAATTTAGGTCTATTTTTATGTTTATCATAACCGATAACATTGTTTTCTAATCTTCGCATAACTTCATGAGCCTTTTGAATTACCCAGTGTCTTACATGTTAAGTATCAATATTTTTTTATTTATCGTTTTGTATAAGTTAAGTTAGTCTTTTGATTGTGATTGTGTTATAAATCGTCTACTCGAAAGAGGTTTCAAAAGAGAAACATTTGAATTTCGTTAATTGAAACCTCATTCATTAGCCTCTAAAGTATTCAGAGGGTAATTTAATGCATTTTTATACAGAAAGTGTCCTTAAATAGTGATTTCTACGAATATACATTGTGTTTAATAAAATAACTTTAATAAAGTTTAAATGTATTAGGCATTTTTCTTTTTCATCTAACGAGCAGTGTGAAATATATAGTCCATCTCAAGAAGTTTAAATTTCACTGGCATTGTTGCCCCTGATTGTTAATAACCGTATCTCGATGGTTGGAATCCCCCCGAAGAAAGAATTCTGGCAAATTTGTTCTGATTTGCCGCCTCTACTCGCTGTATAGTCTATGAAGTCCCACTTCCACAATACTTTTATAGTTCTTTTTCATCTAACGAGCAATGTGAAATATATGTTCCGAACCCTTTATAACACTAGGCTTCATTCGATATATTATCATTGTTGTTTCAAATGTGATGAGCCCCGTGCGTCTTCATTGATATTCTGTATGCATCGCACAATGTCAGTGTAAATAGCACCATACTAGGGTGTCTCTGTTTCTTCTAATTTTAATAAATTAACATTATTTCGAAAGTTTGGAGTTTTAGAGATGTTACAAACTGCATAGACAAGAAATAGCGTTTCAAATATTGAATACTCAGCTAAATAAACTCCGCTCGTCGTTGATTCTCAGTGCGTGTCTCTACCTTCTTAGCTATCCACGAAAGAAAACTATTGTGTTTTTCAAAAAACAAACGACAAGTATTTATCACCAGCAGTGCCCTTATTAAAAACAAACACACTAATTGTGAAAAGAAGTTAGGTTCTGTAAATCCTTCACCAAGGCATCCGATAGTTCAGTGGATAGTAGATAGCGACGGGCAGCCCCGCCCCCTCTGCAAGGCGCGCGCGCCCCTCTTATTTGGCCCCTATTACAGTAACCCGCCGCCAATATGAATGCAATTTCCCGGACTGCAAATTGCTTGTTCATATGGATGTAAAAGGGCTGCGGATATAGATAAACCGACATTTTAAAAGGCAATCTTGTAGTAAATATTATGAACTTTAATAATATGATAATATTTTCAAGAAAAAGTGAATTTCAATATCGTTTAAATCACTTACAAAACTTTGAAGCCACCGTTCTCAAAAACAAACCTATCCAACAAAAACGATTTTATATATGTCTTTCCTTAGCTTCTTGTCTATAGTTTAAAACTTGTTTGATGAAATGGCGTAACCTAGCATGGCCCTTTTTTAATTTCGCAAAACTTAGCCCGTGTCGAGGACGATATTACATTCAAAACATAGCAAAAGTTGTCAAATTTTTGTAAAAGTTCTCTTCTATTATTATTCCGAAATGGAATTCCAAATTTAGGCCCATTTGGTTTATTCTCCGCAAAGTTAGTTTTAATTAATATGACACCGTAAGCAGAATTGCGCGCCCTTATTGTGCATTGCCTTCTATTTAGAAAGCTCCGCGAACTTTCTCGCTGGTTAGCGTTACCTTATAAAGGTTAACCACGGGATCTCATATAAAATGCTTCATAATTGGGCGGAAAGATAAGATTTTGCTAATATGTTTTTGGAACTATGTAACTAAACTAGTATATCACCTTTTCCTTCGGATTTATTCAAGGCAATGTTGGGATTTTTGGATGGGTGCCCGTCGCTAACTTTTGATATCGTTTGTTGAAATTGTGAGCAACTGGATTGCGCCGTCCAGTTGCTCAAACTCTCAAACAATAGGTGTGAGCAACTGGACGTCCAGTTACTCACAATTTCAGTTTATAAGACATAACTTGACTCAAAATCAATGTTTTTCAATCTACAGTACATTAACTAGGATCAGAAGAACGTACTGAACATAGTGTGAATCAGCTAGTGTAGTGAGATTCTGGTCAGCTAGGTGCGTTTCTGAGTTCTTCAGAAAGTATGCGTGTTAAAATTATTTTTTAAAAATTTTGCAATCTTTAAAGCGTTTTGCCCAAAAACCCCAACCCGGAAACATTATACTATTATATATCATTGCACGGCTTCGTGACTCGCTGATAATTGCAATAACTAAGTCGAATGAAACTATAACTATTACAAACTTTGTAAATATTATAATATTATAACTAACTTTGTATTTCACCTTGTTTATAGTGCATTTTGCCAGCGTGCATGAATTATATATTATTACACTGTGTTCTTTTCTCTTCTTCTCGCTAACAGTAATCTAGTGTCGGTGTTCCACTTCGATGTTTTCGCGGTTCGCTCCCAACTCTATGTGGCGCAGAGCCTTCTAAGCATAAGGTGGCACAGTTGGAGTTTGTGAGCCCGTGGAGCGTATAGATCGAAGGCATTCTACTACAAATCTGAACCATCGACCCGATCTCGTCAGAACCAACGGAAATATTTCATCCACGTTTCTCTGAGTTTTATGATTGGTATTCCCTTTGCAGTATGTCTCTTCTACAAAGACTTTAATTCTTAAACAGTCTAGATATTCCCTGCAAAATTATGTGCAGAATTTGACTTTGGTACTGGAGCAACCACTCGATCATCACAATGAGACAGGTAAGAATTGCAAGAAAATGTAATATAATAACTAAGACGATAGAAAATTTGAAAAGTTTAGCATAATATGGCAACATAAATTTATAAATTTGTAGAAAATATTAACACTATATTAACTGCATAGATATTTTCTAAAACTATTTACTCAATCCAATTCTCTTCAGAAATAGTTTTCGTATAGTAGGAGATACTATTAACAGTGTCCAGCATTGAAGTGACACCATTATATCAAGTGTGTAATACCTACAACAAGAAATAATGTATGTTTGTTCGGGAGAACTTGCCATATCTGTGAAGTTGTAATAAAAACGGTCATATTATTGGCAAAAAGTCCATATAGCTGAACAATTGCCCGACTACATTCGAATAATAAAGGAAATGTTGTTAACAGACCACAAATCAAATACCTTTTTTCAAAGTCAGCAGAATTCATTAGTTTTGATTCCTTAATCGTATTAATTAGTTAACATACACTTAAGAGGTGTTTCTACCTTTCTCTTTGCAATCACGCTAAAAACATCTTGAACTCTTAGTTTTGAAAAACATATTGAATACAGAAAACCACAAAGAACTACAACAATAGTAGTGACAACAGCGACAGAAACATTGTCAAACTAAACAAACATTTGAATCTCTCGGAAATCAAAACTATTTTGAAGGCGACTGTGAATAAATATCAGTTCAAAAGATAGCGGTATTTGCCAATTCTGAATTTTGGGAGTCTCAAACATAAGTCAATAGGTTACTGTTGTTATATAGTAAAATTAATGGTAACGTTAAACAATACCAACCTTTCAGAATAGTTTTTTCTGTGTAAAAACTGTTAAACTTAATTTGAATCAGTGTATAATTATACTGAAATTTTCCAATACTCTTAATTACCTCAAACACAATAGTTCCATCTAGTTGAAGAACTCCGCTAGGTAGTTGTACAAAATGAATTTCGGCCGATGGTAGAAAATAAGGAACACATGTTATCATTGCGCCTACCAACCATATCAAAGAATAAATAGACAAAATTGAACGAGTTGACCACAACTGAAAACTAAATTATGCAAAACTGCTCATAATTTAGACTATTATATGAATTCCACAAATGTTTTAAATAAAGTAGCCAACATGGTTTACCGTATCTTAGTGAAAATGTACAGAGCAAATGAAAATGGTAGAGTCACAATACTCAATTCCTGGGTTATAATTGGGTAGATAAGATGATTTCCACATACCGTTCAAAAGGTCATAGCTCACTTATGGTATGGTATGGTATGGGCAACTTAGTGTTTTGAATGACTTGTTTTCAGCGTTCCTCTGTAAAATGAGAATACAAACCTTTAATCTCACACTCACGCTGGCGAGCCAAGACTTCATGGCTTCAAGGTTTCATCTTAAATACTTCATGGACTAAAACTGCGAACCCGTGGTATTTCTTTCCCTTTCGAGTTCGAAATGTGTTACCGACTTACTTTTCTGTGTGTCACTGGAAATACGAAAGCTGTAAAACGGTTCAGGGCCATTGGCAGAAATCCAAGAACGACAACGAATTGGAGAACCAATGTTATGGAGAAAGAGCAATAGGCAAACCAGTTTGGAGTTGTCGAGCCAAATAGATTAAAATATCTGAGCTTACGAGCTTTCATACCAACTTCGAGATGTATGAACAACAAGAAATCCGAAGTACTCTGAAATTAAACAAATGAATATCTAGTAATTTCAGATGCCTTAGTCCGTCTTCTAACATACTGTCGCCACTATGTGGTAAAGAGAAGTGTACCAACATTATTGTTCTAAATTTGTCTGCGTTTCTTTGAGCGATAGTAATTTAAAAAAGTATTTTTCGCGCCCTTACCACAGCGAAGTGCGCTGACTGTAAAAGATAAGCTATACAAGCAATGGGGTATTTTAATAAATTTCACCAGCATGTCCTAATCGAAAGCGTAATTTAAAGTGGAAACAACCCACACCTTTTTTTGCCCACACACGACTATACAACTGTTTGTGGCAAAATTGACCTTTAATTGGTTTGTAGTGTCCATCTACAGAACTAGGTTTCCAGCGCGGTTTCACGAGCGGGTCGCCGTGCTTTAAAAACTAGATTTACTTTTGGAGAAAACGCACCAGTTCGACCGATTTTACATTCATTTTATTTAACACTGCGTCCCGCTTGTGATACCGCGCTGGAAACCTAGGTCTTGATATGGACTATACTTGTCCTAGTACAGCCTACTCACATTGCACAGAACTATCGTATATAAAGGTGAACGAAAAAGACACGTTTTCTTTCGTTCTTTCATTATTATAAGAACAAGTAATACATAAATAAAAAATGAAGACCACGAATAAATGAGAAGCAGAATTTGTGGAATTGTTAGTTGCGGCGGTGGTGGATCCAATAATGAACTGTTGGATGAAGAATTCATATCTACTAACAATTAAAGTAGCGTCTGTAACTACCAACGTCAACGTCAACGTCAACGTCACTTTTGACGTCGGGATAGCTACCGACGTCACGGTCGACGTCAACTTGACATTGAACTTATTGACACTTCGCCGCCAACTTGACATTGAACTTATTGACACTTCGCCGTCAACGTAAATTTTGATGTTGGCCACTGTCACGACCGACGTCAAATTTTTTTTGATTTTATCGACGTCACAACTCCCTGTGCATTCAATTATTGTATAGAGATCTTAGGGTATGAAAAAAAACTAAAATTGAAATAGATTTTGTGATTATGAGAAAAATAATTTTCAAAAGTTTACCATATATTCTAAACTTCACTAATGAAATAACAGTGATTAAAAAAAAAGGAAATCTATAACAAAAGCAAGAAATATATTTGGGCGAGGGTGCAGTTCTGGCAGAAGGGTACATATTCGTTTTGAACAATTTTCTTTTTTTTGCTTTTTATTCGTGATTCCATGAAAATCAATATAAATTTTTGTTGAACCTTTTGTATTGTTAGTGGAAAACCATAACATTGAGGGCAGCTGTTCTGTGACGTTGACGTCGAAGTGTCTATAAGTTCAAAGTCAAGTTGTCGTCAGTCAGTATGGTCTTATATGTAACTATAAGCACCTCCGTCAACAGAAAAACAACAAAAAATAAAGAAAAAAACAATGAAAACGTTAATTCAGCTGGTAAAATTAAGATGAAAGTTGACTAAAACCCCTAGTTATAACTACAGAAGAATAGAAAGTGTCCTAACTGTTTTCGGTTACCTTTTGCAGCTCTTAATTTTTTAAACATTCTTTTTCAATAAAAATGAAAAGTGTATAACTTGGTTGAAAACCATATTCTTGACTATAAATACTTGTTTTACAGCTGTGACAGCTGTAAAACAACTGTTTTTTTGTTTTGCTTTTCACTAAAATATTTACGATACAAGATTCATCCTCTGATTTTTGGTATCATTTGCTAACCAGTGGTAAATATGCTGACCCTTCACCAAAGATATTGCAATTCAGAAACATGGCAATACCTTTATTTTTAGTTTTAGTCACTAACGAGAAAAGATTTTCGATAGTATTAACTAGTTACATCACAATTCGGAGGGACTTGACTTGCCAGTTTGTAACGAACCTAACTATATTCAATATATAAAGTAGTATTTTATCCCGCTCTTTCGAGGGGAATCCAAAAAAATTTTTATCGAGCCTCAGTTATGATCGATGTTATTCTGTAGTTCGCATCTCTAGCTGCGTTTCTAATTGGTCTCAGTTCCTTGCCTTTATCCACCGTATTGTCTATAGTTTCAATTTCATCATTAACACTTACTGATTCTGAAATATGATTGCTTAGCGCTTTTATTTCAAAAGGGTACAATCTAATAATAGGTCTCAGCATTCTTTTCTCATTGTATTCAACTGTAACTGTTCGTATAAAGCCATCAGCGCTTTTGTGTAACTCGACTATTCTAGCAATATTCCATCTGTGTTTTGGTAGAAAATCATCTTCTATTAGCACAATTTCACCTATTTCAGGGGTTCTTTCCTTAGCTGTTCTTCCTTGTTTGATTCTCAATGTTTGAGCTTCTCTTAGTCTTGGCAAATATTCCTTTTTGTACCGATCCCAAAACGTATTTGTTAATTTTTCGATTTTTTCAACTGCCTTTCTAGCTTCCTTTTCAGTGGCACATATATTCGGAAAGTACTCCTCTTCTTCAAAGTTATTGTTGAAATTTTTAATGGATATTTCTATTTTAGGTATTAGGAAATCAACCGGTCTTAATGGAACTGGGTTCTCATCAGTAACGCTTGTAAGAGGCCGAGATTTAACTATTCCTTCTACTTTGGTCATTACTGTTTGGAATTCATCGAGGGATAGCTTATTTCTACCAACAGTTCTGTAAAATGCTTGTTTTACCGCTTTCACGCAAATTTCCCAGACACCTCCCATCCAAGGGGAGCTGGGCGGATTGAATATCAATTTCGTTTTCGATGCAAAACTGTGTTGAACTAGCCCTTTTATATAGTTCCTCGATTAATCTACCACCCAGAACGAAATTAGTCCCATTGTCGGATCTAATTAGTTTTGGTTTACCTCTCCTTGAAACGAATCTGATAAATGCTTTCAAAAAATCACCTGCTGACATATTGTGTACAACTTCTAAATGAATGCATCTGGTCACTAAGCATGTGAATAAGCAGACGTTCACGCTTTCTGCATTTTTTATTTCAAACGGTCCCAAACAATCAATTCCCGTATTTTGAAAAGGAAGTATTGAACTTAGTCGGTCAAATGGTAAAGGTGCCATAAGTGGTGCTTTGAATGGCATGCACTTGCTTATTCTACACGATTCGCATTCTCTCAAAATCTTGTTGATTGTTTTGCATGGACGAGGTATCCAGTACTTTTGTCTTAACAACATTAATAAGTGTTCCTTTCCGCAATGTCCATTGTCATTATGGAAATCAATAATTAACAGTTTTAGCCATTGAGAATCTGCGGGTAGAAATATTGGTTGCATAGTATCACGCTGTAAATTTGCGTTAGTTATTCTTGAGTTCAATCTAACAATCCCGTTTTCATCTATAAATGGTTCTTTTTGTTTATATTTGTTCTTGATTAATGTTATTTCGAAGTCCTTTTGTTCATCGATAACAATTATCTTTTCAGCTAATATCAAATCTCCTGGTGTGGGATTGTCGTCCCCAGACATGTCTTCTAGTATTGATTTTGCAGATTCAGGTAAATTCTCCTTTGTTATTTCATTAACTACAGGTTCTACTTTCAGTCTGTTAAGGATCTTTGCTGCCTTTGCTTTTGCTTCGAAAGGAGATACGTCGTCATCAGGTAATAATCTCGACTTTGCTTTAGATGACTTTACTTTCAGGATTACCTGGTTAATCTGCGGCTTCTCAACATCCGGCTCCTCGGAAGGCTCTTCGATTTTCTCTAGGAAAAATTCCTTTAAAGGTAGTACCGATATGTCATTTTTCAGCCATTTAGGACCAGTTACCCCATTCGCATTCTTGTAAATCACTAGGTGAATATCCCCGTGTAGCTATATCGGCTACGTTCATCTCTCCAGGGCAATGAAAAAATCTTACGTTTGTCTCATAGGTATTCTTGATCTCTCTTTCTGCTGAAAGAATTTTTTCTCTTATTAGTTTGCAGGATCGTCTGATCTTTTTAGAATAGCTGACCCACGATAGCGCGCTAGTCGAATCGTTTGCTATGTACACCTCGCAGTTTTGCAGATCTAGGTTCTTAACTACATTCTTTGCCAATTGTACCCCTAGTAAAATGGACGCAAATTCGTATTTCGGGATGGTATCCTCGAACGGTATCTTTACTTTCGGAGTTAGCTTCGCTTTTCCGCTAATGATTTTGCTCAGTTTACCAGAGATTTTATCTTGCAAATAACTGCAAGCTGCTGATGCAATACTGCTGGCGTCTGTAAACAACCATAAAATTTGATTCGAAGAAATAGCATGTTCGTGCCCAATAAACCGAGGAATTGTAACTTCAGCGTTATGAAACTGTTCAAGCTCTGATAACCATGATAATTTTAGTTCAGGAGTAATTACATCATTCCAATGTTTTGTTGTTCCAAAAACTTCTCTCATAATAGCTCGCAGCGAAATTACTGCTGGCGTAAGCAACCCTATAGGATCGTAAATGGAATGCAGTTGCTTCAAGACAGTTCGTTTCGTTATGATTTTCTCCATCTTGACATTGGCTTGCACGGTGTATGAATCTGATGCAGTATTGTAGGCTACTCCTAGAATCTTTGTTTTTCCGAACTTCCCTTTATCTGTTTCGGGTAGTGATTGGTTAATCTCATCGCTATTTGTCACGTACTCTCGTAGATTAAAAGAAATTTTGTTAAACAGATCTTTAGATTGTTTGATTTTACTTTTAACATCATTTATGCTTTCAGCCATCATCAGTATATTGTCAACGTAGAGGTTTTCCAGGATCTCTTTTCCTAGTTCATGTTGTTCGTTTTCCAGAAACGATATGATACTCATATTCAAAATAGCGGGTGATGCATTTATCCCGAATGGCAACCTTTTGAACCGAAATATCGCTAGGTTATCTTTGCTTAAACCTTTTTCAGTATCTTTCAACCAAAGAAATCTGCATACATCTTGATGGTCTGGAATCATTCTTATTTGTGTAAACGCGCCTTGGATGTCGCAGACGATGATATACTTCGATTTTCTAGATGACATGATGATGTCAGCAATTTTGTTTACGAATGTCTCGCCAACTTCAATAGCTTCATTTAGGGATATGCAACCTTTTTGTTTTGAGTGAGCGCCGAAAACAATACGCAAAGGCTTTTCAATCTTTTCTGCATTCCATACTCCATGATGTGGTATGTAATACTCCGCAACATTGTTGGATATTTCATTCTCTTCGCTAACTAGTTCGATTATTCCTTCAGCTCTGTACTCTTCCAGTTTCTTTGTATACAATTTCTTCATTTCTGAATTTTCTTTCAACTTATCCGTGAGTGAGCTCAGTTGTTTATACGCTAAACCGAAGTTTGAACCTAGTTTCGAAAGATTTTCTTTCAGTGGAAATGGTGCAGTTATGATGCTGCCTTCGAAACAGATATTTTGTTTGAAGTCGTTGTAGAATTTCACCGTTCTATCGTTAGATGGCGACCCTTCGTGATTAATACCTAGACTTTCTAGTTCGTACATTTGCTTAAACATTTCACTTGGGTCTATATCATCATCTGGCGAATCAATAATGCAGTTATGATTGGCGAAAACAGCGTCGCTTATTTTATCGTTTGTATTTTTCACACCAAAAATTGATTTTCCAAACTCTGTATCAACTAAATACAACCCCGATGGCAAAACTACGGCTTCCTTATTCAGAACTAACTTGGTGTAATTATCACTACCGATTAAAATATCTGGCTTAACCGTTTCTCCTCTAACTTTCTGATTTGCAATAGAGATCTTATTGTCTTCTATGAATTTTACGTCCCTATCTGTTAGATTTGCTGATTTAAATCCTTTACTTATGAATTGTTTAGTAATCCCCTTTATTTTCAGGGTTTCGCCCTTCATATTCAACATTTCAAGAACTATGGCTTTGCCGAAGAAAGTTTCAGATGTGGAATTAACACCGCTGATCGTAAGTTTGTGTTTGTCACCATCATTAATTCCCAGTGTTTCAGCCAATCCTTCGCTAATTAGCGTTTGTTGCGAACCGTTGTCAAAGAACGCGGTCGCCCGGATGTAACTATTTGCACGTTTGCTGAAAAGTGCTATTTCGCATGTCATCAATGTTGGTAGATCTTGTGAGTTCCTTTCAGGTTGCATTGATGTGTGATATGCTTGCAGGTCCTGTTCATCATGCTGGTTATCAGTTGTGAAAATTGGCTGTTCGTCAATTGTGGCATGATTGAACTGCCGGTTGCTGTTTGTATAGCTGCGATTGAACGTTCCTTGAAAGGTCGGTTTTTCTGTTCCTTGATAATTATTTTGTTCACGATTGTTAGCATTAATTCTACTATCATCGTTGGTATAATTATTATTTCGGTTATAGTTCGCCGTACCCCTTTTTGAAAGATGTGGTTTTTCGCAAATGGAAATATGATGTATTCCTCCGCACTGACAATCCTCATGGACACAATCAAAGCTCGTATGGTTTGCTTCAAAACAATTCCAGCATCTTTTACTTTTTCTTTGGAATTTTTTCTTGTCGCGATGTGGCATTTTACAGTTTGCTGTGGTGTGCGGCATATTGGGACAAAATATGCAAGATGTCTCGATGTTTATGTCCGGCTGGATATCTTTCCGTAGGTTGCTTTTGTTACTATTACGCTCGTACTGATAGTTGTTATTCTGCGTGGACTTCTGTTGAGGTTCTTGATTCGTTAAGATTCGTTGAGATTTCTCACTGAATCCTGACTCTTCTAAAAATTGTTTGCTGAATAGCTGCCTTTTTAGGTTATTCATCATGTCATTAATAGTGAAGTGTCGCTTATCATGACTATCTAGCAATATTTTTTCTGCGATGCGCTCAGGAAATTTCCTTAGTATGATTCGTTGCCACATGGGATCTGATGATGTAAACATATCCATTCCTGTACTGGTTAACTGATTTAGTATGATGTCGATCTCGTTGAATGTTATCTCACAAGAAGCGCTATTATCATTCGCCTTTGAGATGTTATCCAGTTTGCGCAATATGCTGTGCTGGTTCACAAGTGAGTTACTATATCTCGATTTTATTTTTATTAATAATCGTTCATAGTTTTCCCCTGTAGCAGGAATTCCTTCAATGCATTTAGCTGCTTCACCTTTCAACGCCTTCTTTAAATAGACTGACTTGTGCAAGTTAGACAACTCTTCGTTTGAATTTATTAACTCATTGAAAACCGATATAAATTCAGGATAATTCTCTGCTCTACCGTCAAACGAAGGAATTTGTAATGCCTCTAATTCGAATCTACTCTTTGTGACTATCTGACTTTCAGGTTTCTCTATTATGTTGTTCTGGGATGGTCCCTCGAGCTCTCTAACCATCTTCATGGTTTCATCAATTTCGATCAGGATGTTCTTCAACACTATTTGGTGAGACTTCATGGACTCAATCAGACCGGTAATATCATCTTTCTTTTCTAATGCATCCATCTGAGTTTTAATCCAACCATCCGCAGGTGCCTCCCGATACTCATCAATTACTCTGTCGTAAATCGTTGTGAAATCAACGTAGATGGAACTTATTGAATTTTTTGCTTTCAGGATCGCGATTCGTTGCTTGGTCAAGCCCCTAATTTGTTCACTGAACGTTTTGCCTTCAAATGAATCAACAAGAAAATCTTCATACTTATCATATGCAGGTAAATCAACACCCAGTTTACTTATTTTTCCTTTCAGGATATGAATATCAGCGTCGTGGTTCTTCGCTGTCGTCGGTGGGTCTCCACCCTGTGATCTGGTCGTCGGCATGTTTGTAAACTTTCGCCGGATACGATGAAAAGCGAGAAGATTTCAGAAGAAAGAAGTCAAAGTTCTAGGACTGTGATCAGAATTTTATTTTGTTATGTCGCACTTATTATTATTTTGCAAACTACGTTTTTTATCTGTAAATCAGACGGGAGCAAGTCTATGACTGTTCCTTTACCTTGTTTTCTCACGATGTGTTTATCACAAGTGATACTAGTTTCAGATATCAGATAGCTGCGAAATGAAAAGTAAGTTTTTCTGTTTATGCACTACCTCTCAACAAATGCGATTGAGTAGGCACGGTGAACTCGTTTCCAACAACAACAAAAGTGGACTTTAATACGTCACGGAAAATTTAATTACTGGTGTTATTAATACTAACACCTTGCTTAAATTAGAAGCAAGATAATTCACTGAATAAATGCCTTAAAGGGTCTGTTTCACGGGTTTTCTACAGTTTCCATGAGATTACTGTAATGTATATTAAATTTGCAAGAGAAAAGCCCATCAGAGGTATTGAACCTGCAACCTCAAAATGAAGACAGCGCCTTAGACCACTGCGCCAAACTGTCAATGTCAGCAGTCAGCTAACTGGTAGTGGTAAGACCAAATTTTAGTTTTACGTTGAACTTTAGCGTTATTCCATGCATGGAACTCATGAGTTCCTGCAAAGAGCGGGGACATTATACACGTCAAAGTGTCTGTACTGAAATAAATAATCCTTTGCGTAACTGCTATAAACAAAAACAAAGCATAATAAATATAAAAAACAATTTAAAGAAAATAAACAAGCAAAGTCTCATTTAAAAAATTGCGCTCAACATATTGCCCATTTCTAAGGCCGTAAACGCAGGGTAACATATACGCAGCAGCCAATATGTCGTTTTGTTTAAACAGATTTGAAAATTTAGCACTTTGTTAATTTATTGTAGGTTACTGGAATATTTTCAATTATTCTTATTATTTATTTCATAATCACTGTTTCACGAACTATAAATTGAAAGAAACTTGCAAAACCCGTGAAACAGACCCTTTAATGAATTGGCAATCTGGCTTTATTGTAGCCTTAGAAATATAATACTGCCTTTAGTTTTCGGCAACAGTTGGATAAATGGGCAATGTTTTGTTACTTAAGGCACTGGTTCGATCGGTTTTTTGAATAGTATAATCAATAACGGTTATTCTGCCAGGCAATACGCTTTGTATTTTTGCACCAGAGTCAGGGGGCTTATGTTTTTGCCAGGTCGCTCTCTCTCCCGAAGATTTGCAAAATATCTTACGTGAGCCGGTGATAGCCTCTTTTGGACTTTA
>JAQGAV010000665.1:0-28818 GCA_034691345.1 Phasmarhabditis papillosa
GAAAATGAGCAACAACCTGCACATCTAATCACTTTTGTACTCTTTTTGTATGAAAATTTTAGGAATGGTGAATTTTAATGAGTGAATACTGTAGCTTTTGGCACAGTTTCGGCAGCATAAAGCACACTCGCTGGTTTTGGCACTTCGCCTAACCGATGTGTTCAACATGTTGTGAACAGTGTTGCTAGTACATGATTATGACTGGCTGAATATAGTAATGTTATTCTCTTATGATTCCCGCAAACCGACTTCTAGCTGCCCCAAAGATGGAAAGAATAACAAGAACAACCGTCATGTTATATACATTGATATACTGAATAAATAGTTTTTATAAAATAAATACTATATAGTAATGTTCAATTCTCTGTTTCTCGGAGGGTACAGTCAGTCATTTCGTCACTTTTAAAACATTCGTAGTCAGTTAATCATTCCCAACACTGATTGATCAAAATGAAGCGTTCAAATCTGCTCTATATTGAAGGCCCAGAAAGCGAGATAGTCCGGGGTTTGAAACTTTGCTTCATAAGCTAGAGTTTGCTGGTTCAAGTCCGCCTGAAGATACAATACTCCGCACCTTATGTATTTTGTTATGGAGTTCCTTTTTCTCGCATCATCGCTCCAAACATCTGTTCGCAAAATCAACATGCACTCATTAAAATCTGACGTGTGACATTTAGTTTACTATTAAAATCGAGGAATTCGAATGTTTGAGCAGCCCTTCGGGGGAAGAAGTCTGTAACGAAGCCTATAACTAGCGAAGCGGCCCCTCGACTAGTTTGCGGAGCAGGTTTCACACTAGCTAGCTAGTTAATCGAATTACAAAGTTAAATTAGATTTATTAAAATTTTGCTTTAGTCAAATGTCAGAAAAGGCTGCGGGGTTTTAACCTTTTCAAAAAAGTTGTTTACATGTTTAAATATGGTATACAACTATAGTTTGTAAAGTGTTTGGACGGTCGGTAACAGTTTTTACCAAACGGTTACCGTATAATAAGTTTTAGTAAACCTGTGAGCTGTTCTGGTACACGGTTGCTATAATCAAAGTATCTAGGTCTTCGAACATAGTTTTTAGAGGATAATCTGTTTAGTTTTCAAATTTTGCATTTTAACCACCAAGAATTTTCAATCAGCAATTGTATTGGAGTGGTTTCGGAATCTATCCTAGCACCCCGGTAAGAATACCCTCGCTGATTTATGAAATAAACTTTGTTTTTCATTAATGAATCAATCATGGAGCGGAATGGCCCAATGGTTAGAAGCTTTGCCTCATAATCTCGAGGTTCGAATCGGCCCCGAAGAAGAATTCTTGCAAATTTCTGATCTGCCGCCTCCGCTCCCCAGGGCTGTGCAATCGAGTCCTGGCTCCCTATGGTCCCTTCGTCTCACTTCATCCTCCAAATATCTGTGATCTCTTGTTTCGTAACATATGAATAAACAATCTTTAAAAAAAATGAAGCACAACCCATGTAGAATAATAAAATTCATTGATTATAATAAAAACTAATACGATAATTCAAAGATCATAGGTTAACTGAGATCATTCCATAAAACAGCTTGTTGAGATATTTGGTCTGGTTCAACCTTGATTGAACCCGTAGTAGTCAGAAGTTAAAGTCCATAAGAGTAGAGTAATACCAGTATGAAATGAGCAGTACACAGAATATACGGCAGCTGGATTGCTTGACGCAAACCTAGCGTCTCCTTGTAGTAACGGTGTAGCGGGGTTTCTCAGCAGAGCGAGACAGGGATTCTGGATCATTAGACCATCCGATATGCATCATTCTGAATAGAGTGGAGGGTTAAAACCTGTGAATAGGAGTTATTAGCTGTAGAGCGTGTTTGAGCTGAGAACTGGAAGTTAGTACAGAGTTGTTTTGGTTGTGAGACCTGTTTTGTAGACTAAGATATGTGGTTTATATAGTCGGTAGCTAAGACTCCGCCTTCTTCTCATTAAATGATGTAAGGGCGGAGCAGTCGAAATTCCCACGGATTCTTATCTCTTTGTTCTGTAGCGACATTTAGATGAGTTCGGATGAAAAGTACGGAATTACTCAGAAATTCAAAGAAATTTAGTTTTCAATGAAAACCTAAGAATTAGAACCAGTGCACAATATTCACATCACAGGGTTATGCTAGGGTTGTTGAAGAGTATATACGGTTGAACCTGGCACTGGGGCGTAAATATATCCAGGCAACGTTGTTTGTTTATCTGTGTCCTATCCAAAAACCTAAAAAGCATACAACTTATTATATTCGATGTGGAATGATTGGTTAACGGTCGGCAGTCAATGCATTTTCAATGCAAGTTTTCAGTACTTCTATAAAAAACTTAAATTTGTTTTTGCAGTATTGGAAAGGATTCACTTTGATTTGTCACTAGCTTCAAACCAAATCGAATCATTATCCTCGGACCACCTCACTCCAGGCTGCAGAATTTCGCCTCTTTATTCGTTATCAGTTTCATTGCGCATAGAAATGATATGGTGTTAATGGCAAAAGTTGATGAAATAGTACATTTATCTGAGAAATGACCACAGGTGTCGTACAGCTCAGAAAACAATAACCATTTGGTTCAAAATAGGAACCCGACTGCGACATTGGACCATGGACCAACTGCATTGAAAATAGAGTTTGTTATCTAGAAATCGCAGGAAATGATTTCCCCAATTTTAAGATCTAATAAATGTTATTTGTTCTTTGAATTCACTACAATCACCTTAGAAGTACTGAGTATGGTACAACTTACTAAAATATCTGGCATTGAAATCGTACATAACTATTTATGTTCAATTCACTTTAACATTCTATTCAGTTTGTTCAATGTGTTGATTCTGAATATTTTTCGCCATTTCGTGTTCTAATGCCAAAGTCCCACTGTGTGGGTAAACAATCTACAATTCCTCTAGAAGCAACCAAGTGTACCGCTAAATAGTAGAAGAGGCCGGTCTAGTCTTTCGAATGGAAAGGAAATAGTCTTGACAAAATGTTAATTATTATGGAAGAAACGTTTCCCAAGTAGTTGCCTCTGGATCTGGAGAACATCTGAGCACTGGATGCCAATCTGGAGCACAACAACAGAACAGACAATAATTATCCTTTAGATTACAGGATATTATAGCAAGTGCTTGAGACCGAAGGCATCCCAAAGACAGCGTCTTTGCAGCAGGAGACCCGTAAAAGCAGATTAAAACTAAAGCAGATCAACTGGCATAAGAAATAACAGGACACTGATCGAAAAATAACTAAAACCATCTACATTCAAGGAATATAAAGTGGAAGAAGTGAAGCCGACACCTACGAAAATGGACAAGCTTCTCCCTGTTGAAAGAAAAAGAATTTTTGACTAAAAACTAATGGCTCGCTGCAATTGGGATCTCAAAGGAACCACAACAATAACTAAAAACATTCCTATAATAAAATGAGGTGTCCGCATCTGATAATCCGTAAATGAAATCACATTATTTCTGAAAACAATAAATGCTTGTTCAAGCAGATTACAGAACTGCGAATACCTACAAACATATTTAGTCCAGCTGACATTTCCAGTGTGGCTGGGATACTACAGTTGGAAAGGCAGCTCAAAAATACAGTGAAAAATTCATTATTAAAATAACAGAAACAAATGCAATACAACCGAAAGACAAGGAATACATGATGAATAGAAGTAAACAACTAGTAAAGAAAAGCCGGCAACAAAAAGTACAATAACATTAAACGCAAAAATAACAATATCACTGAGAAATTCAGTTATCCGCTGCCCAATCGTCTTCGCTTCCGTCGTCTCCATCCAGGATTTCATTCTCCTTCTTGCCTGAAATTCGAACATGAGTTGCACTTTTTCAATTTGGCTATTGAATTAGAGTCTACTTGAACTCTCAAATATCTAGAGCTATAACGTGTAAATATTCCTACTACTACTTACAACAACAAGAGATAAACAGTTCTGAGAAACAACATGTGGTAATCATAATTTGCTTATTTCACACTTATACAATACAATACGAACTCCATTAAAGTCAGAGTAATATACAATGGTCTCTCCAAACATTGAACATTTCATCGTCGGTTGTTTTTGGAGGGCAAGAAATTAACTTCGCAAAGAACTGTAGGTATAAGACATCTTTAATGTGTGATCACTATATAATTATTGTCTATGTCTCTGGGATCAAAGTACGCAGGCATCAGGTACTACATTGAACCTCAGAAGAGTGAACAAGATGTGAGAGAAAGGAAAGTGCAAAGAACAACCGAAATGTGACAGTGTTTAGGATACAAGTAAATATCACAGGGCAAAATAAAATCACGATAGCTGTAAGAAGGAGGCATTTTGGACCAGAACATATACGAAAATAAAAACACAGCAAGGTTCCAATAAGCTAATGTGAAATTGGTAACTTACTGGAAATTTTCTGTCCTGGATGAACAATACAATTCTTCAGCTCGATGCCATCATCTAGCTCTACATCAGAACATACGATGCAATTCAATATTTTAGATCTAATGATAAAATAAAAATGAATATCGGATAAATGAGTTACCCTTTTCCAATTTTGCATCCATCCATAAGCAAACTGTTCTCCACTCGGCATTTCTCATTCAATTTGCAACTTGATCCAATGGAACTTCGTTTGATTACACTGCCAGTTGCAACCTAGAGTACGACATTTCGATATAAGGAGATAACAGTAATAATTTACCTGGGAAGATTCGTCAATCCGGCTCTCTACACAAGAAATTCCAGTGGCTCGAAAATCGAAATGTTGACCAACAGTCAACTTTGATGATATCCTCGGTAAACTGCGAATAATCTACAAACATTATATAAATGCAATCACCAACTAGTTTACTCATTAAGCTTTCAAAAGAAAAAGTGTTCAACGACTAAGACTTTTTTCCTGTTGAACACTTATCCATGTGTTTATCAGTTTTCTCACATTTACTCAGCCAACATTATCCCACAATAACTTAATTCTTTCAAAGGGCAAGCGATTACAAATTCAAATATTTCAAAGAAGACATGTATTACGCAAGTATAGCAAACATATTACAGGGACTAAATTGAGAGAAACGAATTTCTAAAAAACTTTCTAGCTAGTCCATATAAATTCAACGTACCGCTTTGTTGACCTCGAAATAGGCGGCAGTATTATTTGTATGAGCAGTAACAGTTCCATTCTCATGCGTATTAACATATGCTAGACACTTTTGAGCAGTAGAGTCTAAAGTATTATTACATGCAAGCATTGCTGAATATGTACCTTCTTTTCCACAGGATGTAGATAAAATATGAGGAATTAGATCAGCTTTAACTGATGCGAAAGATCTAAACAAATGAAAAAGTATCATGGAAGCTTCTAGCAACTGACTTCTGATTTATTAAAGTTTGAATGCAGCTATACCGCATAAGATAGATATGGCAATCATTAAGTGCAGCAGTCAACAATATAGACGGAGAGCTGAATTCAGGTTATAAATTTACAATAATATGTTGATACACCTTTGAATCCACTGCGATCCACTGACAGGTTTTTCAAAGTCCTCCTCTGAATTGATGTAGAAAATTTCATTAGTTTTCTCACTGAAGGCGATAAAATCACGACCTTAAAAATAGGTAGGTATGTACCGTTTTAATGATTACCTTTATTCCGTTTCACTTTCGGTCCAGGAACGGGTCCAGTTACGCAATGAGCATTTAGAAAACACACTAACAGTGCCTAAAATAATAGCATTATAGCATAAAGCAGAAATATCAATATACATTATAGGCCCTGAATTGATCAATCATTGGGATGATTGAGGCATCTGACACAAAATCTCCAGAAATAACAAGAGTGCTTTTACCAACCTTGAAATAAACATTACATAAAATAGACCATGGTCATTCCTACCGTTAATTTATTAGTGTTGGCTAAATGTCGTATTACATCCCCAGTTCCAGAATCATCTGTATCCTTCACAATCGCAAGCAGTTCGATGTGCAAACCATCAAACGCAAAAAGTTTTGTTTCCAATAGTCTTCGTATTTCAGTCTTCAGAGATTCACGAACAACTAATTTGACATCTAGAAAAACATTCAATTGGTAGACACAATCGGTTTCCTTACCTTTTATTCCTGCTTTGTATACAGTGTTAAGCGGAAACCAGAACATTGGAATGCCAGCAACAGGCAAAAGGCATTTGGCAACTGGCGAAATTTCATTCATCCTGTTGCCGATTCCTCCGGCAAGGACCACAGCTTGGAACTCTGACATTTCTAACCGAACCTAAGAGAGCGCTGCTTCACTGTTTTGAATTATTAAGTAAAGACCATCGAATCCTAACGAAAAACCCAGAAAAAGAAAACAAAGCACTGTATACAAACTTTATTAATAAATACATGACAATAAATAGGAAAAAGCAAACAAACAAGATCAAAAACTTTATGAGATAATCTTTACAAAAAGAAAGGAACAATAGCCTTACGTCCCTTAGGATAGTTGGGGAACTCCTTTCTGTATTGAGAGTGCTTTCCTTTGGCCCAGACTGTCATTTGAATGAATCCAGCAGTTGTGAAGATCAGAGCTAAGGAGTAAATATTAGAATAGCTATAACAAATCTTCGCAAACCTGGAAGTGATTGACACATGAAGGAAAACGACAACCAGGCTGCAACTTCATAGGTGTAGTTAGGGCAGGAAACCAGATTGAACAGGAGACTGAAATAATGTAGTATTACTGGTCCACTAAAATAAACCCAACCTGAGAGGATTTCCATCGGGAACAGGAATCTTGCGCTCGCGAGTTCCAGCAGGGCGAAGATTTCGTAGAAGAATGTGAATTGAAAGATTTCCTAGAACAATTGTGTGCATAATAAACCAATATCTATAAAACGCTTACCAAATTCAGCAACGGCAAATCCAACAAGTCCAGTGTAGATCTGCAGATTTCCCAGAAGTGGCGCAGTGTAGAGTGGGTGATTTACGAAGTAGGAAACAAAGGCACAGAAGCCCCAATAGTACGAACAATTCTAAATAAAGCGTAATAAAATGATAGCGTGATGATACTACCAAACCTTGAAGAGATTTCTCTGTGGCATTGTTCCGTTGCTGAATCGATGAATGAATTGGGTTTCGAATAATCTCTTGGCATAGTGGATTGACCAACAAATGCAAGCAAGAGTAACGGCATCGTGCACTGGAGCTTTGGCAGCATCTGAAGTGGTACACTAGGTTTATAAACTCGGAAAAACAAACCTGCTCCATAGATGAACCACGGACGGAAGTAGAAGATTGGATATATGAAGAATGGCCCAGCGTATTCAACGAGGAACACCTTTAAAACAAATAGCTAAAATAATTCGATAAAGCGCACAAACAGTCTTCCAGGCAATCTGTGGTCCGAGATCTCTTAGGAATAACTGAGCTCCCATCGATGGCAGACCCAAATCGGATATCTTAAATACACTGATTATGAGTGAATATTACCAATGTCTCACCTTCTTATCATCGGGAATGTTCTTTCCCTTGGCTTCAGTTCGAAGTGACTGACGCTCAACAGTGAAGCGAAGCTCTGTAAATAATAAATGATTGAAATACAATGTGCAGAGCATTATGACCAATGACTACTAAGAACCAACGGCAAGAAAACAAACTCACTCTTCTGTGCAATACGCTTCTTGATAGCGGCAACACTTTCGTCACCGGTAACACCCTCAAGAGTGATGATAAGATCCGAGGGGTTCTTCGCGCTGAAAATTTCGAGAGCGAAACCACCCATGATTACCTGAAGCAGGGAATATCAGTAAGCGTGATGAAATTGCTAACGTAAACGAAAACACAAGTAATACATATTACATCTACAAATTGAATGGAATCCTGGGACACTACTTCAGAAATTGAACTACATCTTGAAAGAAAGAAATATACGAAAACATAACAACAAGGCTATTAAAAGGAATATAGTCTGAAATTTTAAGGGAAAAGCAGTGCAATTTTTGAAAGCAGCAATTGTCCATGGGACATGTTCGCGGTGTTATAGCGCCATGTTCTATGGGGCGATCGCGGCATGGCCTGATTTGCCCGCGCCACAAAGATGATCATTCTTGCCAATAGAATATTATTCAGATAGTCGAATGCCGGTGATAAGGAATGTTTCAAGAGCAAATGTGTGCAAATCTTCATTAGCTATAAGTTCAACAGACTGGTGGCGGCTTTTAACTAAAAACGGTTATTGTTAATCAGTACACGATTGTTATAGCAGATATATATATATATATCTGCTTTAATTTTTATACAGTTGAACATAGCTTTTAATTGGTCTAACCACCACAAGAAAGTCCGTAGCGATGATGAAAAAAGGGGAGAATCAATAGGAGAAAATGAGCGTCGCTAAACAAAACAACTGAAACCAACAACATAAACAAAGTATATGCGCTCGTCTAGAAGACACGTATATGCAATAGGATGCTGCAATAGAACGATATGTGTCACTTACCCATTGCCATAAATAGTAATTATGGGATCAATTTTCAAACAATATTGCAACTTCTGGTCTGAAAACAAGCTAGCTGTGAAAAAAGAGTTGAGTGCTGCAGATGCGACGGGCGCTGAGACTAGCCGCAAACAATATGTTCGCTAAATGATAAGGCTGGTGGGCAATGGGCCGATAAAACGAACGAGCGAGAACGAATTGCGAGAAAAGGCAACACATACGAAGGATCAAGCTTCCCCAATCAACTGGGATCATTGTCGGGCTGTATTTTATAAGATGAAATACTTGTAACTTATTAGAATATGGTATCAATTAATAACTTTATTTCTACAACTACACACTCTGAGAATCAAATAATACCCGAAAAAACATCATTGCCTAAACAAAAACTAATCTCCAAGATGAGAATCACTCTAAATCAATAATGGAAAGACAGGGTCAATAGAAAATAGACATTTGCATAAAAGATAACTAAACTATTTACATCAAAAATGTGATCTACAAATAAGTTATTGAGGACTTTCGTCGCTGCAGGAACTTGTTGAGCTGCTTCCCAGTGATCCGTTCTCTATGTAGGAATTGCTGGAGAACTTGCATTCAGGAGCACCACAAAGACAGTGAATTTCAGGCATCTAGAAAAAACCATATATTCACCCTGACAAACAAACGAATCTGCCTATTAAAAGCTAATACGAACCTTGGAATTCCACCAGTGATCTCCGTAACTGATCGTAATTTCTTGATTTTTGTAGATATTTTCGGCAGCAAAAATACAAAGATGGTTGAGTTGCTCAGCATGCCAGTCCCAAATGACCAAGGTTACCTGAAAATGTAGAACTTGTAACAATATGAAGAGTGATGGCAATACCTTTGCGTTTGGCTTACAACTATGATTAATAAAACGGGTGAAATTTCCGTACAATCGTGCATCGACAGTGTATGTTTCCTCGCCCTAAATGATATATTTGATAGGTAAATAAATCAAAACAATACCACATTCGTTTCAAAAAAGTAGTTATCAATTCTTGCATCAGATTCACTATCAGTTAAGAGATCACCAGTATACTCTCCGATGAATGAACCACGTTTTATGTCGGCAAGAGCGCGAACAGCCCAACCACGACCATTGTCACTTTTGAAGACCTTAGAACAACAAAAAATAGGTTAGTTTTTTTAAAAGAAACATACTTCAATTGGCATGATCGCTCCTTTTTGGGCAACTCGATTTCCACATCGCATACTGCACATACAATCGGAAGAACATTCAATAAAAGCTACATCGACGTCTTGAATTCTGCCTATAAGGAGTGCTTCATTTTGTTTACAATGAATGGATTTTTTTTTTTACATTAACACTTTTCAGCTTTCACAATAGTCAAATAGATAAAAATTGGTTTACTCGTTTTCTCCCAACAGAGACAGAAAATTGCTACTAACCATGATTATCGTAAACATTTGAACAACAGGGGCACTCGCTGTTGCATCTATCCTTGCACCAGCAATTCTGAAAAACATAGCCAATCTAATAAATGTGTACAACCTACTAGCATTTCCACTTGTTTTCTATTCTTCAATATATCACAGGTGTCCCTGACTCTGGTCACATATTCAAAGTCGTCCGGAGAAAACTCATCGACATCATTTACGACTCTGACTGGGAAACGTTCACGTCCATGAGCCAAATCTCTAAAATATAGGTATGACGGTGGGCTGCCAGTGATACTAACTCAACAATGATATTCTTTCTTCGCCGAGGACGCTGCAACAGATCGAACCTAGTAGATGCCTTCAGAAGAGACTCCTAAGCATAATCTAAGTCAGTTTCTCAGCTTCGTTAGAACAAACCTGTACACTGCATGGAGCTGACTCGCACATTGCTCGTAGTGTCTTCTCGGTCGCTTCGCTTCTGATGGAGAGATCGACACCCGTCTGGTCGAACGTCTTAAGAAGACTGAAAAACGTATTTAAAGCTACATATTTCATTTGCTGAGAAAGAAAAAATATATTAGTAAATTGAATAATGAATAGATTTATAAGAACGCATTAATAGAATTATCTCAAGCAGAAGAGGATAACTCCGCTATAATTTAGTAGGAACAAGGAAAAGAATGTGTACTGAAACTATCTTATATACCCCAGGCTGCCTTCACTTACAAACGTGAATTCGAAAAGAATTTGATTTTCAGTAGACAATAACACGCAAATTTGAATGCTTAGCTGAAGAAACACAACCAACGTTGAAACCAAACAAAATTCTTCGTGGATAACTCAATTGTTCAGTTTTCAAAACGACACGAATTGAATCTAGACTCCTCGAAAACAACTGTACGATTAGCTAGCATGAGAATGTAGTTCTCGGTTGAAATTTTGACAAAACAAGGATGTATGCATGTGCAGCAAGCTCGTTTTATGCTAGATGTACTCTGATGAAAAGGTCACTAGTAAGTTCAAATCCATAAAACCTCCAACATGATTTTAATTACTCTCAGTAGACTCGTAAAGAACTGCACGAGCCGTTCCATAAATGAACATGAGCTGAAAATAACCAATACATTGTTTTAGACGGTAAGAGTTTTCATAGTTCCTATTACTAAATAGTCCCACACAAGACAATTCATTAGAAAATGAGAAGTAGTAAGCTAGGATCTATTTTTGACATATTGAACTAGCGAGGAGAGAGAAAGGAAAGTTGTCGTGCGGCATAGCTAACGAGGAGTAAGTAGGCAGCCGAAACATTCGTTTGATATATTCAATTCAACTTAGCGCCCATTCAAAAGACATCCATCAAGTTACATCATTTGAAAACGTCAATTATAGTCTAACTTATCATGATATATCGTTAAATACCTCTCACTGAAGTTATTTTATATCATAAGTTTATGCCGGCCAAGAAGATATACTCAAACATCTAGATAATTTGGGTACATAGAACCTTTAATTCGGCTGACTTTCAAAGGATTCTAATACATTCAAGCCTGCTGCTTATGGCCAGATTCGTACCTAATCAGACACGTTAGCTCGTAAACGTGTTTTTCTTGATCAGGCCTGTGAATGCGGGCGTTTCTTTTTCGTTCGTGGCTGTATCCCTAGGGAATGCACACAGCTGAAGACTTGTGAACAATCGCAACTTGAAAATACTAGCAGACATGAGACGAAAACGTTTAGTGTCGACGATTAAAGTTTACATAGTGTCAGTATTATGCAAGTAGTTCAGAGACCAACATTGCGTGCGAAAAACATTCTTCGATATGGTGACAATAAAATACTGGAAGAATACTGAAATAATTACAGACCTAACACATCCCAATAACGATAATAAATCATCTGAATTGTTGGTGTTTTGGGAGTAAGATAATATGTTCTTTTTAAAAGACCGATTGAAGAGCTTGTTATGTGTTAATTTAACCCAAAATGAGAGAGAAAGAACTAAATCAAGTGGAATGCAAATATAGAATTCTAAAGAAGATGCAATTGCAAATACTCGGAATACGTTTTGCATAGCCAATCAACCCGTAAAAAGTTGTTGCTTACTAGAAAGAGTGGCAAGCAGTTCTTTGTGAAAAAAGAAGCGGTGGCTGCTTTCTCCAAACGTAATAATTCAAAATGAACAATCCGGGAAGCAGCGGCATCATGAAAATAGAAGGGAGATAGAATCTCTAACAGCAAATTTTAAAATAATAAAAATAAACAGCGGTATATTTCCTGCTAGAGCTATTAAATACATCTGTGATTTTCGTAACTGGTCGAAGAAATTACATAGGTTATAAGAAGGCAGATGAGGAACTATGAAATAAAGAATCTTATATTCTTGCAAAACAAATGAATTGGCAGAAGAATGAACATTCCATTAGGAGGGTTCGCTGTGAATGGCAACTTTTAAGAGTAAACAATAGGTGAGGCTAGTGGATAATTATGTTGGAATTCCTCTTACGTCACACCGAAAATGGCCGTCTAAGTGGAAATATTCCAGTGAGAACCAGCTAAGAAATTAGGAGAGTTCCGCAAAACTCATATTTATTTCGTTCAGCTGTCTTCAGAGCTGTAAAAGAAACTTTTGTCAGTAACAATTGTGCTATTATTATACAAACATAGTAAAAAGGATGCTAAACTTAGCTTCCAAAATTGAAGATAGTACAGATGTATTCACAGAGTCGGATGTATTTACGCGATGTTAGGAAATCTGAGAACATGATATCTCAAGTGCTCGTCTAGAAATGTGCAGAACGAAATTAGTTTTCATCATAGTCCGGAATTACCGGAAGTTCCCATCAGCAATGAACCAAAATAAACGCAGTTCCGTAAAGGAAGCGATCGAAAATCCACCTTTTCTCACTCGGCAATTAATTATGAGTGAAAAATGCGGCATAGAGAATATTGTTAGCATTATTATTATATAGCATTTCTATAGAAATAATGTATTCAGAAGAAACACTGCAACGTTGACAGCAATCATGATAATATCCTGAAACTATTTACACCAATAAAGATATGAGTAAGACACGCAAAATTACTTGTAATAAAAGTTCGAAGAGAAGCACGAGGGGGCAATATTGCAATATTGGAGTCCACTTAGTGCGCATTTAGATGAAAAGCAGCCCTTGTCAAACAAAATTGAGGAGAATCAGATTAAAAATTAGTGTTGAGTGGTCAACGTTCAGATAAGTATGCCAAAGTGACAAATGGGCCTAAATAGATAACGAACAACAACTGGACTGGACGTAATTTATTATAGTAGAACAAAACTAGCTGTTTCATCAATTTCGTGGGGTGATAGACTTGAAAAGTTTGTGAGAAAAGTTCCTCTGAGAAAAACACTTCTGTGTGAGCCGAACACAACACTTGAATAGAAGAAATTCAGCTAAATTGCCGAAAAACACGAACAAAGGTAGCCTGCATCATAGATGTAATGCAGTTGCTGGCAGCTAAACAAGGCGAACCAACGTAAATACACTTCCTTGAACGCAAAATTGCTAGCAAAGAAAAGTCAAACTTAATTCAAGATGCGGATTTTATAAATTATAGTACCAGAAATGACCGCATAGAAAACAAGTTATTTCTCTATAGTTAAATAAATTGAGGGAAAAAACAAGATCTTTCAAAGCTGACGTGTAGCTGGGTTAATGAATAATTCCGAAATTAAGCCCCCAAAACTATGAAAATGGGCATGCAAATTAAAAAGAGACCTATTCATAAGACATGCATACGAAGCTCAAGTTAGGTGTATTAAAAGAGAAACATAGCTCTATCCAAAAAAGGGGAGGCAGAGAATATTAACTACTTTTCATAGGTGATAATCTTCTTTTGAAGATATAACGTGCCATGATATCTCAGAAACCGTCAACAAGAGATTATATTTAACACAGTGGTATTAAATAGAGTTTGGCGGTAAACAATCCTGGCCTTGAAAGAGCATCTCAAAAGTTCCGAAAAAAAATCAGGGTAAGATAAACATATTCTATTATATTCTATAAGAAAGAAGTAGTCGCAACTTGGGCGAAAATCCGGATTTCTGATCATCATAAGGAATAATAAATGAAGCCTTTGTTATCTCGGCCTTCATTGTGAAGGCCGAGATAACAAACACTCATGAATTATAACTGCAGTAAGAGTAATTAGTTTCATTATTTGTCGAAGTCGGTACAACCAAGACAACTGAAAGCAAGTCGAGAACGGATGCGACAAGAATAGGATTCCGAAAACAACGAAGAAAACAAATCTGCAATTGACATCTGAAGATCTGTTCTCTGAACAAGAATATCAACGAATTCAGAGCGCTAATGACCAGAAAAACCTGAATAATGTTCAAAATGAAATGCTAATCGCAGTAGTAAAGCCGTCAAATGCTAGATTAATAAAAGAGGAATTGACCTAGCGACGACAGCGAAAAGTGTGAGCGGAATTCACAGGAAACAAAATTCTAAAAATAGTGATGACTCTAAATGTGTGCGTAGATGCAGTAATAATTGATACTAGGGATTAGTTTCGCGGCAATATCTATAAAAGTTAAGTCTTCGGAAGAAACATGCCAAGAAAGTAAGAAACCATGGCATTAGGAGCAAGCGAAATACCAGAAAGCATGCAACAAACTGGGAGCATGTCACTTTGTTTGATATTATCGCAGAGAAGTGCCTATAAGTTTCACTTTGACCACACATAACGTGAACCCATGCAATCCTAACTAGTAATCTAGTAATAAGCGTTCGTAATAAAAACAAATCTTCGATAAGGGTAAACTTGAAGTTCATGCGAGTTGAATTAAATATTACCTATTGAACTGCTTCCACAATCCCAACCGTGCTGCCTTCATCAAGACGGTCTCTTGATTTATTATCGAACTCAGCATCGAATCTCCAAATAGTGGATCCATTTGAAGAGCTGAGAGGATCTAAATATTAATAAATTAAAACTTTACAATCTATGAATACCTCATGATCCATCCACTGAACTTTATCGTACATCAGCTTGAGGGTAACTGAGGCCCCGAGAAACCGAAGTGCCTCTATAACAGACACTGCATGACAGTCGATAGCCTCGTACAAAGGATTTAAAGGGACGGGCTAAAAATAATCGATTATTAGTAAAAAGAAAGTTAACTTTCATGAAACCTTATTTACAAAAATATATGCAATGTCTATATTGTTAACGATAAATGTTACAACAAGTGTAACATAATTCCAATATAGATATATTACAGAACTGCGACATACCCCATCAATATGACAATCAAGGATCTGTGCCACAGTTCTCGCAGCATCTTCTCCGTGTCCGCAACTCAGTTGCTTCCCCATGCACTCTTTCCATTCTTTCCTAAAAAAACCGTAGAAAATGAGTAATATAAGCATATCCATACCATGTGCTAACCCTCTTCGCTGCAAAACACTTGGGTTTTGTCGTTGCTACAATCATCTAAATAAATCCATAGAAACTTGAAGAGTGACGAAAACTTTACCTCTTCAGTACACGTAGGTTGTGTTTGCCTTTCATTGCAATGTGAGCAGAGATAGGTTCCTGGCGGGCTGAATCGCTTACCACATGATAAGTGAGTGAGATGTCCTTCAGAGCACATTATTACACGAAGAGTCTATAATTAAGAACACTAAATTATTTATATTTTATTGCAAGCAGTAAAATAATGCATCAACAATCAATAAACTTACCGAATCGGGAAAGATTGAACAGTGAGCACAACTTTTGTGATCACGCAATAGATCTTCGTGATGCGTGCACAGATTTCCGTAACCAGCGATCTGAATATATACATTAATACTAGCGTAGAAAATGTGAAACCTTTCTATGTGCTTCAGCAAGACACAGGACGGCTCCATTATAGCGTCTGGATTTGGCACAGCAGATCGGGGTAGCTGAAAGTAGCAATATTCTACAATTCGAAACACTAAGAAGCGGGAGGTTAAAAGATATATTGCTTGGAGACACCAAATCAGTCCGTATGATCCGATTATCCGTCCATTCGTGAAATAAATTTACCAAGTTACATTTTTATGGGTATCGATGGTTGTGAAATTAATAAACACGATATTTAATCTGCAAAAAGCAAAGCCTAATCGTTGGTGAACAACACCGTAGTCTGAGATCAAAACATCTACTTACTTTTCTGCCTCTTGACGGCTTCTATTTTAAATTGTGTACATTTGCATGGTGATTCATCCAACCCAGGAACATAATTTGTCACGCCTGGTCGGGGAATCCTGCCCATCAATCTAATTCCAATATGTATACATCAACAATCAAAGAACTACCAGTATCGTAGGAAAAATCCCAATAAGGAAACCAAACAAACGGATTCAAATGCTGCGAACAAATATTTTATTAAATAAAACGGAAGAGGCAATAATACAAGAAAAATTTATTAGATCCATTATCTCCTATAATGACCACGATGGTGAGTTCGTTCACGGGAGTTTGATCGATTTCTGTAAAAAAGGAATGTTGAATAAATACGGATGAATAATCACAAACCTGCGATCTCTGTTATCTCGATGCCGGCTACGATCTTTGTGGTCATCTCTTCGATCCCGATGACGGTGGTCCCGATCGCGCGACCGTGATCTACTGCGACGATCACGTTTCCTATCACTAAACCAAATAGAAAATTGTTGTTTAAAATCATAACCTACCCATTCCTATCATCTCGTGTTCTATCTTCCTTCGATACATGCTTCTCCTTTCGCTCCTTTGCCAACAGCTCTAGACGTTCCTGAATAAATGTCAAAACTCGTAAAGCTTAACGAAATTCGCGCAATTTAAATAATGACGAGGATAGTTTTATGCGGGGTACCTGACTGTGCGGGGTACCTGAATAAGCTGCAGATCTCTAAGAGAACTTGACGTCAGTCAGAACTCGCATACATCCAATTAAGACACAATTATGTCCATGATACTGTAAATGACATCAACTGGGAATTGAATGAAATTCGATATTTATTTTATCTATACATCCAAAGACTCTGTGGTTTCGTAGTAGAAAATGGTAGTTATTAAACCAACCTCAAGCTCTTGGATAGTATTGCGAATTCGTTGAAAGCCAGTGTGCATTTTCCCCAGCAAATGTTCTTCAACACGACATTGTGCATCATTTTTTATCAAAATTGATCCACAAATGTCACATACCTATAACAGTAATACAGTCTGGCGATTGTTGAAAAAAAACTTACATAATTGAGTTGATGAGAGATTGTACCAGGAATAAGGTTTTCCCCGGAGGAAACCATTGCTTCCATGGATTCAAAATAAGCAATTCTCTAAAAATGAGGAATAATTAATGGATAAATTAAGAAATAGAACCTCTATAGCATTTTTCTTATCCTTTTCCAATGATTCGGCTTTCATTACAAGCTCGGCTGACAACGCAACCTCACCCCGTCCTCCCGCATCCTCGGCTAACTGCATTGCCTGTTTTATGGCTTCGTCAATACCGTTCAATTCGGTCTGGTCCTTGACCCTTCTTTCCTCGACTCTCTTCTTGAAATATGTATAATTACATAAATTAAAAATGATAGCAAATATTTACCTGCCCAACTTCATCGTTGGCTTTGATTTTATCCTTGTTACGCGCTATGCGCTTCAGATTATCCTCTTCTAGCGATTTTAGAAACCGCAGTAGATGTTTCTCGAATCCGAGTTTTTCAAATTCTGGACTGTTTGGATACTGGATACGAAGGTTGTCGTCGTGAACCTTCGGACAAGGGCCTAAAAACTAACTAGAAAAAGAAAATTTATTGAAGTTACCGAGATCAATCTTCGTGTTTACAAACATATCGTGAGGACAAAATCCAAGAATATAGAATTTGCAGATATCGGGATCCTACAAGAAAAAGATACAAATTATCGCTGATCGAACAGTCAACCTACATCAAAAGTAACCTTTGTGTCCATTCCGAGCTCGGCATTTCGTTTAGGCCCCATTAGCTCATCTAGCATTGCTGCCATTTCGCGAGAGGCCATATTTCTTAAAGCACGACAAGTAGGTTTAAAGTAAAGAAGTGAAATAAAATAAAGATATATATATTGAATAGAAAAACATAAAAATTGTATTTCAAAAACATTTAACGAAACTCCGCCAAAAGTCGTGGATTTCATGCCTACCCGGCTCAATAATTAATTGGGGTGTTGATAAACAATGGCAAAACAATTTCGGGCAAACGAGCGAACGTCTTTCGAATTAGTGTCAAGTTTGCTATGTAATCAATAGAACAATTTCTTCTACTATCTGTGGAATATAAAAACAAAAGTATTAGCTATCGAATTGCCGATATTGCCAACCTATTAACGCTCTATTGAAATGGAGAATCATTCTTTGCTCAGAAGAGCGTTAGCTCCTAAACATAGATATTTACATCTTTCTATAGTATTCTTCCTACTTCCAACACTTTATTCGTGAGTTTACAACAAGTTCTTCTTTTCTGAATTTTTATTTATGCTATATTCTGGATATATTTTTGCAATACAGCTATATATATTGACATAACAACATTTATATAAAAATTTAGAAGTGGCAAATTGGAAAAAATATGTGCAGAAAGTAGTACATAATGAACTCATGCGTTTTGTCCGATATATCTCTTCTTCCGTTTTGAATCTTTAAAAGTGAATAACACATTTTCACTGGGTGGGATGAGCGAGTTGCTATTAAAAGCAGTATTCTACAGATAATACATATTAAATGTATTTTGCTTAATTCATTGGCGATATTAATATAGATATAAAAAAGGAGTTATAATAGAAGAAGAATTGCAATATTCAGAGTCTTCTTCGGTAGTAATCGTCGTGGGGCGTATTCTGTGGAAGAATCCCTCTACTTGGCCTGGGAAAAGAACATTAAGTTTCCCGGTGCACCGTTCAAGAAGGTTGTAGTCGGGTTAGTGTAAATTTCCATATATTGTGCTAACCTGAAGGAGATTTAACCTCTGACCAATCAACTGTTCGTGGAAATAACATAGTTCACTTATTGTTAGCGGTCAAATTAAGAGTTGAGGCCTTCCTAGGTATTCTACTTAGTTTTAGTCGTTAGTTAGACCATCGAACGTTGCATCAAACCTAACCAGATGAAAACCAAAACTACTTTAAATGCATTTTTAATATATGTCAGTAAAAAACAGATAGCTTAATTTTATATATTAGGGAAGTCTTTTAACTTATATTCTTAGATTGAATTTAGTGTTTAGATTCAATGCGAATATCGATTTAATAGTGCCGGCCACCTCAGTTATTGACAACCTAAATACCAGCTGTACTGTAGGACAAGATCATGAACATCTAGAATCTTTAACTGAACTACATGAAACTTTTATTCATTTCTTTGAGAAAGGAAAATCAGCGGAACGGTAAGCGACTATTTACTATAGTAGATTAAACAGTAGATTGACGTATCTTATTAAGACCAAAGGGGTACGAAAGATTCAAATTCACATAAGTAACTATAAAAAATTCTTTTTAACAAAAATTAGTAGCAGCTAGAAAAACAGATTTCACTTTTAACCTTCCGGTCCTTAATATTAGTCCTGCCAGCAAACCGTGTATGGTATAGTTTGTTTTTTGTCAGCAATAGCTTCTATTCAGTTAGAATGTTATGATATGCAAGTACTTTTAACACACGCAAATCTAAATAAATTAAAATAATAAGCAATATATATCTTTAGAGTACACTCGTTTATTTATTTGAACACATTCATTCTACTTTATTAGTTTAGTCTAAATACTTTAATTCTATTTTAGACACATGTCTTCGGAAGAATCATTCAAACAGGTGGTCAACGAGGCAGAAAAAGACCGCCGTGCTCAATATCTAATTGGAGGAAATGCTGCGATTATGTCAGAAAGGATTGTTACTAACTTTCCTACTACGGAGGTATAGTAACCGAATAGTATATGTTATAAAAACTATTGTTTTAATACATTTAAAGTGTACACTTGTAAACTGTTGTACTTATACACAGCATAACCGCTCAGTGCATTTGCTACAATCGGACTTGCTTAAAGGACTGCTTTAAAAGACGAACATTTCACGTTATGCGTCCTATTATCGTTTTCCAAATTTGGGGTGCAAGCAATGCGCCATTTGAATCAAGTCCGATTGCACTACGGTTATGATGTGTACAAACTGATTTGACACTATAACTATATAACCAACTATATAACTTTTGCAAGTGATCGTGTCAGCTGATCGGTTGTGATATTTCTCTCTAAAATAAGTTCCACAAAGATGTTTAGGTCCATCTAGTCGGTCCAATTGGTCCAAGGAGTCAGGCGTTACTCCATGAGTTTGTTAAGAGGAGTAACTCTACCAGGATAGGCAAGGTTTGTTTGTACTCCAGAAGTAAACAACATTGTAATAACAAAAGTTCTGATTTCCCGCATGATACAGGATTTCACTAGAAAACTTAACTAAAGGCTTTAGTTAAGTTTTCCAGTTTCTAGTTTAGTCTAAAGCAACTAACCAACTAACAATGTAGCTTTTACTTCTGCCGATAGTTTTCAAAGAGATATCGAAAACCTCACTTCTGTATGTTCATGAGATTTATCTAAATTATGTATTTAGGATGAATTACACGTTATTCTGGAGTACAAACAGGGCGAATTCGTAGGTGACTCAGTGGCTCCGTCAAGTAGCAGATTCATAACCAGTCATGATTATTTTAGGTGGGTGTCTAAATGTAGATTATTATACATTTAGAATTGTAAACTTTGTAAAAGGTGTTAATTTTTGTTATTTAGCTTTATGTTTATTTTCCTATAGCACTCTTATTACTATAGTAGTAGATTTCTACCATTCATTTCGGAATCTTCTCTCCTTTACAACTTTTAGAAGGGACATTTCATATTGTTGTTCTCAATAAAAGGAAAGACATAGTCTTTGCTTTATAAAAATAACAATTGACAAAAACTTGCGATACCCTTATGAACCTTGTTGATTACATATATTTTAGTGGAAGTACAGTAGTTATTGAGATGTTCTTCAAGGCTATTCAATCAGTCAAACCAGATCTCGTTATTCTCAGTGGTGTACATCAACTGGAATTTCAGGTTAGCAAATGTAAAGAATTAAAAAGAAAAATGGAAGAATATTTTAATTATTGGATTTTAACTTGATACTTATAGATTTAACTTGAATACCCACCTACATTTGTGAAATTAACTTTAAAGATGAAACAACGGACATTTAGGATCCCGATGCTCGTTTGGAGAAAGTACGTCTTCTTCGTCGGAACCTTCTCCAGATTAGTCCAAGGGTAACCTTTATATAAATAATCTTATAATATCCTATCACTTGTTTAGCTACCTATTCATCTAGAGCTTGGAGGTTTGGGGGATAAGAATTTTGTTTTAGACATATTGGAGCGGGTAAGTCTAGTAAAGAAAGTGAAAACATAATACAAAGCTAGCTTTATCGTTAAAGATGTTTTCTATCATTTTATTATTGGAATCAGTGAAACATTCTCATTTAGAGTCGAAGTCGTTCTTAGTGTTAGAGAAGTAATATTTGAGAGCTGGTAATCTGGCCTGGCCTGGCCTGCAAAAGCCAGACCAGATTAACAGCTCTGTAATATTTAGATTCAACCTCTATACAATTATAGTATTCTGTATTAATTCGGTCTTTCTATTTAAGATTCTTCCTCACGTCGATTCGCTAGGAATAACGGAACAAGAACTGGCCTTTGTCTCACACGTGGCTGGCGGCCCTCACAAAGATGAATATCCACCGAAAGTTAGAACAATTCATGCTCATAAGGTAAGCATTGTAACGGTTAGACTTGCATTTTAAAATAACGAAAAATATCCACCCGGAAGGCTTTTTAGGATTGCGACCCTGGGTTTACGCGACCCCGGGCGCTCATTGCTGCCAAAAGTCTGTCTGCCCTCCTTAATTTTTAATTGTAGTTGAATAATTATTTTACTGATATGTTTTTGGTTTATTTAATCTTCTGTTCCGGCGAACATCATTATCATAAATCTTGGTCCAAGTCTGTATTAAACTAACTGTTTATCTAAGAATCCATTCGATAATAAAACACTAGCGCATATGTAAAACAATGTACTAAAATACTGATAGTTTCAAAAATAATTAACTGCTATAAATTTTATCAAAACTAGTAATGAAGGAGTTTACCAAAGACTAAACCAGGTTTTCCTATCTTTTATTAGTATAGTGTAGAACATTCAAAAGCATTTCTTGAAATTCAAGACAGAAAATACCAAATTAACTTTTATATAATGAATAAAACTGTATAATTTTATATTTCTTATTGAGGCTGTGGACATTCTTCATTGGTTGCTAAAAACCTATGGACGCGATCTATCTGGTAGTAGACCCAGCAATGCAGCATATCGCCTACAAAGAATTCATTTTCATTGTTTAACATACCATTTAATGGTGAGTTCATCTCTAAATATAATATTGAAGATAAAACTTTTTGGCAAACGCCTGTGCTTCTGGCAACTAGGTAGATAGACGATTTTGGTAAACTACGAAAGATCGGCTGTACTATCCAACATATAACATATGCAAAGTATTAAAAACTGAAATCATTTTAATTACTGTTCTCAGGGATGTGTACGGCACACCCGGTGTCTGAAATTCGGCCTGGCCAACTGGACCAAAACGGGTCCGGGAACTTCTATTAACTTTTTATTGCTTCTTTAAATCTAAAAGTGTATAGAAGTTCCCAAAGAGGAACTTATATACACAGTGTATAGAAGGTACGGACCCGACCAAAACTCGGTCGTAGCCCGTCAAAACTCCTCTCTTTATTATTCTAACTAAATAATATTAAAGTTCTCATGTTCTCAAAACAAAACTCTATACAAATAGAAGAATATCCTAATTCATTGCCTCAGAAATTATTCCATATCTTTTAAAAGAGTAACTAAACTAAACTATTTAGGTTTCCATCGGTAATGATTGGTCTAATTTGGCATCTGCTTTAGCAGCTGGGGCACGCGTAGCCGGCAGGTCGTGTGATCGGAATCATGTAAGTTTAAATAAAAACTGAAACCTTATATTAGAATATAAAACTAAAGAAGTTCGGTAAAACAAATGTTTTAATTCTTAAACAGCTTTTTGACTTTATACTATAGAATTCTACTGTATCAGTGTTAATCAGATCGTATATTATTAGAATCTTAAAATATATTAACCTATAAAATATTCTACAAACTATTTTAGGGTACATTCGACTCAGAACAGCTAGAAATCCGTGTTCAGTCAAGTTTTCATCTAGACAAGCAAATAGAGAAGATTTATACCTTTCAAGCACATAAGTAAGTTTATAAAGACCTGAAGCTATTAATTTCAAACATAATATTATATCAGTTTATGGTTAAAATGAGTTATATATTATTTTTACATAATTTATCTTACACATTGTATATTTTATAACTCAAATATGGGATGGGGTAGAGCTAGAGTATCAACACCATTCATTTGATTGAAAAGCGACTACGGTCAGTATCAACGGCAAGGCTTCCAGCGCGGTTTCCGGAATAGAAGCATTGATAGATTAAAACGAATAGATTACTTTTGAAAAAGGATTCCTATTCACTAACTTTAAATTTATTTGTATATAATACCGATGCTCCTCAGGACAAGTTGATAGAGACTATAACTAAACTCCCAGTCTCTATTCAGTAGAATTGCAGTTAAACATTGGTCTATTTCAGTCCAATGCAATCATGGATGCGTGATGATATGTTATTTATATTTACTCCTGTTCTTGTATGTAAAGTACCTTCAAAGACTGTTGGTCTAGATGATGCCATTTCAGCTCAAGCCCTATTATTATCTCAATTTTATCATTTTCATAAGAACTAATTCCTTTATTTAAGTTGTTAAAAGTATTCAGAATAACCTTTTATTTATTCAGAACAGAGTGTTATAAACAAATTTATGAGATTCCGTTTAGAAGAGAAATACAGCTTTGTTTTTAACTGTTATAGGCTTTTAAAATAGTATTTTTGCATTGGTAAAACTGTGTTTTAACTAGAAAAAGTTTATCATTGTTCTTATTTTACTTTTCTTACAAACTGTATTATTCACAGGGTAAACAAGTGCTTTTAACTCTTGAGCTTGCATTTTTGTAGTTTTTGATGCATTCTTGTCTTTTTATAGAATAAATGATTACAAGAAATAAAACGACTTTTCCGATATCAATATTTCTATCACAGCGAAGGTTACATCAATGTATCATTTTTACTGGATCGCAGAAGCAGTGACTATATGACGGAGCGTTCTGGCCTTCTATCAAACTGTTCTATTTGCTTGCATCAGTGGTCAAAGAGCGTTTTCAGGCCTACATCCCACGGATGCCAAATTTAGGCTTAGGACGGGGGAGGGATCGAACCCACAGCCTATCATCCTCACCGATTCGTAGACCGACTTACTAACCATTAGGCTAAGGAGCCCTAATAATGTAGGAAAATAACGGTTCATATTGAGTCTTTTCTAACTTTTGAACTCTGTTCTAATGTTGTCGGTCTACTATAAATCACACCACATGCGCCCGCCCGCAACCACTTCCCATGAAAACATCAGATAACACATTTTATAAAAAGAGTAAACAACCTCAAATTAGTATTTGTTACTAATATTACTTTATTTATTTCTTATACTACTATAATATAAATTCTAAAACTACTTTTAATATGTTTTGAAAACTATTGGCTTTTTAAAATGAATACCGAAATGAATGACCATTTCTACAAAATCCGTTTGACCCTCTTTTGTGACGACACAAACCCAAACGGTCTATACAATTTTACTTCCCTTTTACTGATTTTGAATAGTTTTGTCGTTAATGCTTATTGAATCCTAAGTAAATGTTCGCAGAAACAACTTCAATAACATAATACATCTTGTTCTTATAGATGAGTGTTTGGAGTTTCGTTCAAACAGTCTTTGCTGAAGTGAAGAAGGGAGTCGATTCGGCAAAAACAGTTATCGTTAGAGACCAATTGGATAAATGCACTTCCAAAGCTTTCCAAGATTTTGATCTGCAATTTAAAGAAGAAGGCTCGATGGTGAAACATGGAGACGAATATGCTTATTATGAACAAATGGAGATTCAAGGAGAAATACAAGGTATAATTGACTAAACATATGTTCCTTACCAAGAGCTAGCTCCTCAACGCAGCATCCTGGCAAGCAGAGGTGTTATTAAAAATGAATGTTTTTTTGGAGAGAAGGCTCCGAAACTACCAATTTTCGGTTCAGTTTTATATATCACTGCTTCTTCCTAGGATATTAGCTATGGAAACCTATCTCTTAATATATGCTATTGTTGTTCAGCCCTGCAAGTTATTGAATTATACATATCCAATTCCAAATTGCATCGACAATCAGTTCCAGCGATGTGCGGAATTCCGCATTCCGCATCCGCGTTCCGCATGTTTTGGAGAAAGTTACGCAAAGTTCCGCATAAGTTCCGCATTCCGCATCCGGGTTCCGCACTTTTTGAAAAATAGAGTTCCGCACATCGCTGGTCAGTTCTAACTGAAAATTCTAACAGATAATTGTTTTGTCATCAGTAGGGAAATGATACGTCGGTTTCACGGCATCTTATATATAAACTATTTTTGAATGATCCTAATATTATTACAACTATTATACATTTAGGCCGTCTCATCTGGCAATTCTTAGTTGATATCCTCACCGGTTCTACATTTCGTCCTTATATTCATTGGACAGGAAACGGATTAGAATTTAAGATAGAAAATCCAGTTGTTGTATTCACAGAATTATATAAAATAAGATGTGGAGAAAGGTCTTCCACAGTGAGTACAATTAACATATATAAGTTATAATAACTTAAACTTGTTGACAGACACCTAATTTAATATATTTTTGGTTCTAACAATTGTAATTACCCGATCTTGCTTGGCTTAAACTCTATAGCTAAACCATGGAACCAAAGTGGTCACATCTATCTCGTAAGGCTAAAACCTAATCATAAGCCGAAGTATTTTTAAAAGTATTTTTATTTCCTGTATCACTCGTATCACAATAATAGTACATTTCTTCGAGGCATGGCTTCGGCCATTCATTCCAAAATCTTCTGGGCATAGACGGCTCCTTTCTAACATTTAGTCTTCGGGTAGCACGAAACATGGGATAAATAAGCTGCTGATTTCCCAAGTCTTCTGCAGCTACGGGGAGTCGAACCAACAAACTCCGATCCTCACCGATTTAGAGACCGCTGCTCTAACCACTAGGCTAAAGCACCCGCTCATTAGAACCTTAACCGAGTTCATCAGTTATATAAGGTTAAAAGATTTCCTTCTTAACCCAATTACTGCTCATACCAAGTCAAATTTCAACCTGTAAATCTATATTAACTCTAGTTACCTTTCAGGTTTAATGTTTTTTACTTCAGATGCTCAATCCTTATGAACGTTGGCGTGGCAGTTTATTGAATCAAGGGGAAGTTGACTGGTATTTGCGAAGAATGCGACGACATACAACCAGGAAACCAAATATTATACAAAGTAAGTATAGTCTTATGGAGCAAAAACTAGCGAATTGCTTATATAACCTAATGTAGAATTTAGAAACAGGGTATATCATGGTGTGATTAATCTTAATAAGGTAAAAGTTCTTTGGTTTATTCCCAGCCTAGATCTAGTTGAGAGCAAGCTCAAATTTGTCGGATCTATGTGTAAAGTTAAAGTGTAAAGTGTGTAAAGTCTTTTTCAAAGTTAAAACGGACCTTATTGTGATACACATACGGTATATCAGAGGGGGTTATTCGGCTGGGCCCGCCCCAGACCTGGGTTTCAAAATTTCAGGCGGGGCCGGTTTAGGGCGGGTTAGGCCGGGCCGGTATCCAGCTTTTTTACGCCCTGAGGTGGTTATACGACCGGGCCGGCCTGGATTTCAAAATTTTAGGCCGGGCCAGTCCGAGACGGTAATCAGCTCTGACTATATCACTCGCTATTATCAACCATTTAAAAAAGAGTGCCCATATCACTTATTTTAGCTGTATTCGAAACGTTAGATGCCTCTTAACCGTAAGGAGACAAACTCATAATTACAAATTTTAGCATAAATCAATCATTAAAAATAGTTAGCTAACAGAATAACAATTACAACTTTAGATTACGGACGCTACTATTTCGATGATCATGTTCAAATTTGTGACCGCCTTGGATGGACTAAAGATCGTCTTCTAAGTTATATAAAGGAAGCGGCAAGTACTGATTAAGGAATAGAACCAAACCACTTGTAATAATAAGTATTAGGCACATAGGTTCCACTGTTAGACTTGTTTACTTGTTCAATTAATTATTTACCAATTACATAGTTTTATCTGGCATATATTATCATAAATACCGATAACGCTATTAATAATTGTTGCTTATTCAACGAAAGAGTGGAACTGAAGAATAGAAAATTTTCATTCCTACAATAAAAATTCAACTTAATAGTTTGGCACAACTATTTTTAGACATTTTTGTTGAGAAAATGTGGAGTATGGACCAATATGTACCATGGGTGGTATGTTCCATTGTACACTTAACATTGAATTTGTAATGAATATATATACAAAAAATGTTGTTTATTGTTTGCTCTTAAAACTTCAGGGACTGAAAAGAAACTGTCGCCCTCCTCTGTCCCAAATTTCCAAAGGTTAGGGCTAACGCCTGGTAAGACGAAACTCTACAGTGAGGTTCTAGCACATATAAACAAGAAAGTGAATGCTTATAGTTTATTTATAAAGAGAATATATAAGTGTTTTCTACAAGAAAGTAGTTCTTCCATTACATTTGAATATAGCATAAGAGAAATCATCATTAAGGCCCTTGCAGTCATTTACAAAGTTCTGTACACGGTTACAGGCATCGTTAAAACTGGAAATGAACATTATAATAACTTATTCATAGAAAGATTATATAGTCGGATTCAAAAGTAATACGGCCATACTAATTAGTAGGAGTGTTGCAATAATTTGTCTGCGTAAGGCAGAGCGAAAGAAAGTTTGCAATCTGCTGATACCGTGCGCGTAGAATGCCTTCATGCGCAGTGTTAAAAATGACGAAATACGCAGCATACACGGCCTTGTTACTTTTGAATCTGACTATATATAGCTATTCTCTAGAATAGACTACGAAACCAATATGATGGATCTGTTTGGATCCGTGCAAACCCAGAAAATATAAAATATCAAGGAAGTCGGAATGCGGATGAAAAAGATTGTGTTTTGAGGCTCAACACTTTGAATTTGGTAAAGCTAGATTCAACTAAGTTCGAAGAGGTAAAATAGTGTTGTTGATGTTTCTAGATTAGATGCAGATGAAATACTTACGTATAAACAACAGCAAACTTTCCGTTTTGGTTCTTGGCTACTTTGTGTAGAGTAGACTCGTCGTACTTGATTCCCTCGTTTGATTCACACTCATCGATCTAGATTATTATTAATAATACATTATTATTATTATTAGTATTAATATTATTATTACTTACAGTCTTGGCAATAATTCTTAGGTTATCCTGAAGAGTGGCTGTACCGTACACTTTCTCGGTAACAACAGTCAATTGAACTTGGTCGGCTTGTCGCTTTCTTCTACCTGAAAGAATATAGCTTATTGTGAGAATAATCGTGAATCGCAGGGCTTAAATTTTAGGATCAGCCGGTCGAAGCCAAGACAGAGCTATTGATTCACATAGTTATCATCTAGCCATAAGAGGTTATACATACATAAATATGTTTTGTGGTTTTTGAATCTAACCTAACACTCTGGCAATCTTATATAATCTATATTATTATACTAAATATCGCTTACCAGTCTTCTTAGTAGTTGTTGCTACAGTAGTCGGTGTCGTTGTGGGAGTTGTTGTTGGCGCT
>JAQGAV010000666.1:0-28785 GCA_034691345.1 Phasmarhabditis papillosa
TTAGTGAAAAATATTAATTTTTGGCAGAGTTATCGATGAAAACCCAAAAGCCGGCAAAAGCCGGATAACCAGCTCTGGGCCGATCTATGAATATCCCACCCTGAATAGAACTTAGACAGCAAAAACACTTATAAATTGTATACCAACTTTCTTTTAGCCGTAATAGTGTTTAACTACACGTCCTATGAGTTTTACAACAACGACGATGAGCCAAGTCAGATAACGCCTTCATCTCTACTCACTTGGCTGGAAAACCTGTCAGATGGAATTCGGAAAGGAACTATTCATCCGCTCGGAGGTATGCCTAAATACAGATAGGCTTAAGCCACAAACCTACCAACTGTTTTATTATTATCGATTGATCGGCGAAGCTCATTGGGCGTATAAATAGGTGCTTACTAGCTTCCTTGTGTCTTTTATCATAAAAACTAACAATTATTATGCTTTGATCCGTTTCTGTTCCTGTAAATAGGACTCGGAATAGGCCGGCCCCAAGCCCGCCCGCTGTTTATGATGATCTTACTAAAAACACCGAACAATTGCCTAAAATTTAGTTCGTGCCGGCACAGGTTGGCCCAGAGCTGGTTATCCGGCCGGGCCTGAAATATTGTGGGCCAGGCCGGCCGGCCGGATAACCAGCTCTGGGGTGGCCAGTTTGTTCATTTTATGACCGCGGCCCGGGTCAGCACTTTAAATTCCCTGCCAGACGGTAAGATTGATGTGCAGTGATCCCTTTCCTTCCAGGTAGAGCACTGACAACCAGACTGCGTCGAATGTTCTTCGAGGTGTATTCCAATATTAGTCAAATGTTCCACACACAGCCACTACTCTCTTCTTGTCTATTCGGAGTTCCAATAGGATTCCTCAGTATCATTTGCTACAGGTGAGCTGCGGAAGAGGATAACAAGTTGGATATTTACAACATTGTATCCGAATCATTCAATGTCCTAAAGGAGCTTCTGACACGATATTAAGTGACTGCCATCAACCAGAACTGCAAGAAAACAACTATTTCAATGCAATCATGTTCGTATTATTAACAAAATAGTTGCAGTTCTGTATAGTCGGCGGACTAATCGCTTGCAGTTAAAGGTCTAATAAATTAAAAATAGAGCACAACTTTGCTATAAAAATTTCTCTAATTACTCTAATAAGCCCTACGAAATTTGCAGTTTGTACCGTAATCCTTTGCAAGCGATTAGTCCATCGACTATAATGTTCTGTTTTGTGGTGGTTCCGATAGTGGGTCCATTGAAGATATGAACCAGTCAAGCAAAACTTATAATCAAACAATACTGTCAAGGGGTACATTGCATGCAGCATTTCATAGTAGTTAATCTGGAGTATTCCCTCCCGACAATGACCTTTTCTAATGGTTGCCACTAGAATCGGGTTCAAACTTACAATCCAGCACCAGCCAGACTGTTTCCCTTTATTAGGTTCTAGAACATTTATTTCAGTATTTGCTCAGCCGACTTCTCTGTAGATAGGGAAGAATTCTACCCGGATGAGGAGGAGGATATGGACGACGAAGAACAACAAGAAGAGTACGTAGCAGACCCAGATCACCAGAAAAACGAGTAGACTTGTAGATTAGAACTTAATCGTGACACATAATACTTAAATTATATTTGCTGTTCATCTTTCAATTTCCAAGTTTTTGTTCTTGTTACAATTGATTTTGCCATCTTTTGATCTCTTTAAGCATAGTCCGGTACCGACCGCTAGTCTTTTATGGCAAGCCAATAGGTAGCCTTGTAATAAACAAAAGAAAAGCTCTTGGAACAATCCATATAAGTTCGATCCTAATATTATTGTAAAATAAAAATACATTATATTCTTCTTTCATTATAAACAAAATTATAATCATCCAAACATCTGGGTTTTTTTTTCTTGATTTATTGCTAAATCAAGAAAATTACGCACAGCTAAACTAAAATAAGTCTTCATGATACGAGACAACTCAACCGAACGATGTGTACCAAGAAGTGCATCTACCTCACTCTTTGTTTATACTACTGCTATTGAAGCTTTCTGTAACCCCTTAAAATTCAAGATACTTCATTTTATATAGTTGTCTACAAGTCATTTTAGGATATTCCAATAAGGTTATTTTGCCAAAGGCTATAGTCAAAGCCCCCACCGATTCACCAAATTCACAAAAAACAACAATTCCAACAAGAAGCTTCATTTAAAAGAAAATACAACTAAATAATTAAACCATTTGAAATAGAAAACAAATCCTATAACTTACATAAAACAAAATAATATTAAACAATTATTTCCCTGCAACCACGAAATTATAGGAAAATATGAAGGCTACAGGAGCAATTTGGTAAACACAACGAGCTAATATAGAAAGACATGATAGGACTTATATTCGCATAGAACAATGAAATTACGTACAAAGTAAAAACCCGTGCATGAATCAAATAGCTAGCGCATATACAGAATCTACAGAATACCTACCAGAGGGGCCACCTCTAAACCGCTAGAGCTCGTCATTGGTTCATCCATATGATGTTCGGGAAGACGGCGAATTAGCAGCAATTGACAGCCAATAATGTCCAAGTGCCTGTAACAAAAACAGATCATGAAGTTTTAAAAAAAGTCCATCAATTGAATACAATTTATGCTACTAGCAAGTTTCTCTGCCGATTCCTTGCCGTAAGAACGTTTACTCACGAGAAACCGGTGTGGAAATATACCAAACGGTGGCCATTTAGTAAAAGAAAACTTACATCTCGCGTAACGATATAGTTATATCCAGGACATTTTTGCCCGGAATTGGGTCGACATAGTAGAACATAGGATGCTTGAGATACTGAGCAAACTCATGCATCAGAACTTTTCCATTGAAGACGGGCGCATTCTGTTGGGCCAGACCAGCACCACAACGAGCAGTCCACTAAATTATGAAGCCTTTCAGTCATTCCACTTCGAATAAAATTACCTGATGAGGATCGTCACCAGCAAAACGACAAACATGGAGCGAGATGACATATGCATAGTCATCTGACGGAAGGACGAAGTGTTCATGGGGTAGCTAAAGAAATTTGAAGTAACTTTCAGTATGACAAGATGTAGGAAATCCAAGTCAGTAGTTTAAACATTAATTCAAGTCATGTGGTAAGGTATTTCTCAGATGGAATGGCACCAATAGCAATAAGCCCCCTTTTATCTTTCTAGACTTACATGGAATGTGAAACTCGGTCCTTCGCAGAATCGAGCAATGTGTATGATAGATTTGTATTCAGGTACTTCTTCAAAATCTCTGTAATTATTAGGTCAGCTCAGATCAGGGACACTATCTGCTTACCCCAAAACCTTCTTTCTAGAATCAACAAATAACTTCCGCAAAACCTTGGAGTGATTGGCTATCACCTCAAAGGCTCGTTTCTTGCGTTTGTCTTCGCGTTTCCTGAAACGCGAAATGCTGAACTAGGGCTAGAACTATCCGGATATATTATTATTAAAAGAGCTGATCTTATATAAAATTTCTTCCGAAAATTAAAATGATCCACATCTATACCTACATTCATATACAATTTCACCGAAGGAGTGCCAAAGTAGAGATTAAGTGGCAACTTACATCAGTTCTTGCTTTTCAAGAGCAGAAAAATCAGCACCGTAATGTAGAAGTAGCTTCACCATTTTCGCATGATTGCTTCTAAAAACATCACTAGTTAACCGACTAACATCATAAAGTACCCATAAGCTATGCTAAGTGGAGTCTGTTGTTTCTTATTCCAAAAGTTGACTGAGGAACGTTGCATCAGTAGATGACTGGCACGACACAACTTAAATTATGAATATTACCTAATTATCCAAGAAAAACAAACTTGTCCTTTTTCTACAGCAATATGCAGCGGTAGGTTGCCCAGAGCATCTATCTGACGAGTCAGATGAACTGGAGCATCATGTCTGTTGTATTCATCAATGCAGAAGGTGCAGAGAATATTGACTATTTTATCTGCTGAATGACAACCATTGCACTTCAAGTTGTAACACACCTGAAATACATATATAGCATACCAGTGGGAGTGATTGAACGAGTCACTGAATGGAATTATTAATAGGAGCCAGGAAGTAGTTTTGTTCGGAAACTTTTAATTTGATGGTGCGATCGGAAACCACCATCTACGTGAATGTATGCAAGTGAACATTAACTAGCTGGTATAAATCATGAAGAAGTACATAGCTACCACAGCATCAATACACCAAGTGAGAACCATTTTAAAACATCGACAAGCACTTTACGGATTAGACGCTCCGTTTGGCAAGAAGATAAGCACGTTCATGTCCAGAATCACATTCTTACCCAGTGCAATAAGTTGTGTCCTGTTGTAGCATCTGTCCAACTGAAGATACTCTGCAACTGAGCGGTTGAGAGACTCTCGAAAAGCTCCTCGATTACATACACATCGAAGTCATTGTTGCTGAGCAGATTGATAATATCCTGGAAAATACACATTGGTTCTATTATACTCCTTGAAGAAACCCTTCCATAGCGAAAATCCTTCGAATTTAGTCTTTTTCTCGTCGCCAACATCATGCTGTGGTAATCATTTTGGATTCTTGTAAGGTCTACCGGACCTTCATCTAGAATAAAAATAAAAGCTTAGTTGCTTAGCCGAAACTAACGCAGTTGTAGCCCAGCTAACAGGTCCTCTTCTGGCTCTTCATCAGCAGGGCTCTGAGAAGCCTGCAAGTACAACGTTTTGTTTTTCGTCATTAATTACTATGAGTAAAATAAAAGAATGAAGAACGTTAAATTTGTTGGAAAACTAAATGGGAACTATATTTAACTAAAAAACTTGAATGATACATCGAAAAACGTTGGGCATTTTGAGACGGAAACACAAATACAACAACGGCAGAACGACACCGACAAGTACCTCATTCGAATATTCAATTTGAGGTGAATTTGATGTTGCGATGTCCATTTGCTCTTCATTAGCCAGCTAAATGAAAACATTGACTGATTAGATCCAGAAATGCGTAGTACCCGATCGCGCGAAATGCTAGTAGACGGTCCTATATCACCAATAGGACTCGGACTCGTGCCTTCAAGAGGTTTTCCATCATCAATATGAACCTCCGCGGTGATCTCATCGTCGTAGATATCATTGACATCCTACAATATATTCAAATATTAAGCTCATAACGTCCTCCCAGCTAAAAAAGAAAAGTACAAGTAATCGTTCTTGAAGGCATCAGAGTATTTCAATTGACAGCTATAATATCTAAAGCTTACAGCGATGGATCGCTTCTTTGTAATTTTCAGCGGTGGCGGTGGCTTTAGTTTGCGCGGTCGGCCGCGAGTCTTGCCGGTGCTGGTAGACGGACCATCTTGGAGTGTCGAAGGTGAAGGGGTGGCTGGTATAGGAGTAGGTGCAGGACTTGAAGAATCCTAAAAAGTTAATATAGAAAACGATAAAGTATACAATAATCCAGTTTAAATATCAATAAAGAGATTTGTGAATGAAAATAGATAGAAGATACTGATCAGAGCTTCGCCTCCCAATTGGTTGTCCAGGTATCAACAATTGCTTACGAACCCTTCCAATGCTGTTGCTACGCGAAGATGCGGTGGATATCAGATTCCTCATTTGCCGTCTTGTAACCCGCTCGTTCGTGTTCATTTGAGCCAGTACCTGAAAAAACAAAAAGTTAACTCATGTATAAGAGTAAATTCAGTCTTTGTCCAGGCAATACATTTCTCATTTCCCTCAGAGGTTAAGGGGTTAAAGATATTCCCTCGTGTGTCACGTCCTAAAACAAAGTGTAAATTGTAGAAACGAACCAGCTCCGTTGGCGTATTCTTGTGTGTTGGGTCGAATAGCTTCTTTACTTCGCCCTTAACTGCTCCGGCAGTCTCTCCATAGAACTCGTCTGTTTCACACAGCTCCCGTGGAGTGACCATGTCATCTGTTGGTTGTTCCTGAGATAAAGACGTCTTGTTCTTCTACAATTAGAAGAATGCAGAAAATAATTTGATCAAGAAAGGTTAGTCGGTTCGGTGAAGAAACCAATGTTAGTCAAAATATACCTCTTCGGGTACTTCCACATATTCCCAAGTGGGTTTCTTCGTTGATTTGCGTTTACGTGGCATAGCTGAAAAACAACATTTTAATCTCTAATTAATAGAAAAGAATTATCTATATTTAAATGAAAATAGAATACAGAAAATTTGAATCCAGAATCTATAAACTAGAAAAGAGAATGATAAGTGACAAATGTGACAGCAGTAAGGCGTTTGCGTAGCCAAAATCAACAAAATTTTCGGATACATCAACTAGCACAAATTGAAAACTGTACCTGTCAGCTTGGCCTGCTCCGCTGCGACTTTCTCTTTATAATCTTCTTTGTACTTTCGTACTTGTTGTTCAACACAGGGTTCTTCTGAAACCGAGTTATTTGAAAGTATCTGAGATTATTTAAAAAATGGTAATTTGTTGACATAAAAGCTAATAGAAATATTCAAATAAAATGCTCTAATGAAATCTGTTGCGAACTCTAAGCGGCTCTAGCATGTAAAAGACGAGTACTGTAGGATGATTTGGAAGTTATTAGTAAGAAACCTCATTAAATTAACAAGTTTTGACAAATTCTTCGCGGCGCACGAGGTTTTCACCCAAAATAACGGTAGAAATGCTCTTGGTTTTTAAATGTTGGTTCAATTTGACGAGTTCTACAACTTTTAGAAATTAATGCAATTGCCGCATGCTAACGAAAACTCCGCCTACTCTGTTGCAAACTCTATGCGGCTCTAGCATGTAAAAGACGAGTACTGTTGGATGATTTGGAAGTTATTAGTAAGAAACTGCATTAAATTAACAAGTTTTGACAAATTCTTCGCGTCGCACGAGGTTTTCACCCAAAATAATGGTAGAAATGCTCTTAGTTTTTAAATGTTGGTTCAATTTGACGAGTTCTACAACTTTTAGAAATTAATGCAATTGCCGCATGCTTTTTAGATCGATGACTGACTATACGTCTGACTATATAGTTATGGACGTGTATCCATTCAGTCAATATTATCAGTCAGTCAAGGTTATGTACTTTCCAACACTGAACTAATATAACTGGCTCACGGCCAGATTTCAGAGTCCACATTTTTAAATAATAACTCGCTCCAGAATTTTCGCGCTTAAATTTGAAAACTGATCTACTCAGAACCGACCTTACCGCATAAGTTTTCCTCAGTTTCCCAGGTGTCGTTGGCGGATGTAAATCCTTCCCAACGGACTTTGAACCTGAGAATCATCTCCTTCTTGTACGCCTTCACGTCCACAATTTTGGAGACAACATATACGTTCTAAATTTAATTTGATTTCACTTTTTTAACAGATTCAAACTTCTTCTTCTTCTTCGTAATCATCATCGTCCTGGCCCTCATTGTCGATAACATCAGCATCGTTCTGGACCGGAACTTCTTCTGCAATAGCCGATGCTTCCGACTTCATTGGCTCGGTCATTGCAGCGTCGTTCATCTAAACAACTTGAAAAGATCGAAGAAGAAATTAGGGTTTCCGAGTTAATGAGATAGACGTTTCAAAGCAAAGAAGAAAAAATGTCTCTCTTAGTCTATTAACCAAATAAACGCTCATGTTACATATATGAACAGTAAAAAGTAAACTAATAAACGCAGGCTTGGGCTAAACTATCAGAAAAGACGCGGAAACACATTGCAGTTATCGAGACTGTTCTTTTTTTCTGCATTCAGGTATGTCTGTGTTTAGAGTTTTTTGTTGGTTAAATATGGCAGATCCTATAAATTCTTCCGATAGGCGCACATCTTCTGGAAACCTAGTAGGCTACGGAACCATCACTCGAGCGATCAAAGTCCACACAATTTCTGCCGAAATGATTTTGCGGGAAAAGACATGCTTTGCTATTATATTGGAACGCAGGTTTCTAATATTTTATTTAGTATCTGGTTTTAAGGAAAATGTATTTAAACAGAGACAGGAAACCCTGAAAAAACATATATGTATTCATTTAAAATTTAGTAATAGTGCAGCAGTTGTATGTAAGATGTGGTGTCGTGAAAATACCAACACAATGTCGGCTCCCAAACAAACCAGCCTGGTTTTCTCTTACCTTTTCTTCAATTTTTATTTTATTCTTTTGATATATTTTTTGTTTTCAGATGTTGAAGGCGGGAATCAGCTTGATCGCCCGTCGTTTTCCGACCAGAACTCTCACGTCTGGGTCTGATTTGCCTATTACTAGATTGCACGAAGCTAAAAGAAAGGAGCTTGACGATATTTTGGAGCCTCTCGCTGAAAAGGTATTTTTCATAATAATTATTACAACTAGAATAAAGTAGTGAGATTTGCTTAAATTGTTGTTCAATTTTTAGAAAAATGTAGCAGTATCAATTGATGAAACTATGGAAATCGGTGGCGTACCATTGGAGCACCAGGAAGAACGTACTGCCCGTATCTTGCGCCCAGCAAGAGAGGCTACTCAAACTCCTTGGAACAACACTAAGGTATATACGTAAATAATCCCTTGTGAAACTTTTGTTTAAGGCATGGAGAATTGAGTTAGACAACCGCCATCGATGGGAAAATCCTCTTATAGGATGGACGAGCAGGTAGTGCAATACGTTTGATTTAATAATCGTTGGTTTTTGTTTAGTGGAGATCCACTATCAAACACTTCCATGATGCTCAAGTTCGCTAGCCAGGAAGATGCTATCGCTTTCTGCGAGAAAAATCGTTGGAACTACGAATTAGAAGAAGTCCATGAGCGTCAGATCAAGCCAAAAAATTATGGAATAAACTTCTCCTGGAATAAGAAGAGTCGTATCAGCACAAAGTAGATCATGTATAGTAAATAAATGATAGTTTTCGTATGTAGGTCATGTACATTTATTAGATATTGTCGTTTTTTGCGATTTTCTATTTGATAAGGCTGTCTATTTTTTATGAATATTTATCTAGATGTCACTTGTTTTCAATGGAAGTTCAGCTCGTCAGGGTGTTCCTGACAGCACATCCACTGTACAGAAGTTACTTGACGAGAACTCGCAGTTGATAGCAAAAATCAAAGAATCCCAAGATCAGGTACTATAATAGTAGTAAGTGTCTTTATCTATATTCCAGGGTAAAATAAATGAGGCGCTTCCCTATCAAAATCTTCTTCACAGGAATCTTGTATACCTCGCTAAAGCTGCCGATCATTCTCTGTTGAACCAGTTGAAGGTTTATCATACTTGTGTTCAATGTTATTAGTATTAATTCAGGAAGATCCTAATCCCTCCGTTCCCGAGTCATCACAATCACAGATACCTACTGTGGTTGAACCACCGCACGTTGCCCAACAACAGGCAAATCAAAATACTATGGGTGGGCAACAGATGATACCACAAATGGGCATTCATCCTTCCCAAGGGCCCATGAATGTTCCAGCAGGAATGGGCCCGGTACAAGGATACCAATCATATCACCAGGCAAGTTTAATTTGAGGGAATTACTAATGTCCTTTATAGGGTGGTCCATCACCAAATTTTGGGTCCCTAAACCCAAATCCATACGAACAGCAGATGATGTATCAGCAGCAACTTCCTCCAGGCCAACAACCCCCATATATGCACCCTCGCTAATTATTGGTCGAAAAGCGTTTCTCAGGCGAACATAAATCTCTTCAATACGAGTAAATATTTAGCATTTATATTGTTTATTATTTACCTATATTAAATACAGACTAGACAACGCGTATAAAAGCAATTACCCATATACTCAAAGGCTATATAAAATACAATTAGCTTTAGTCATTATGGCAATCTACATCGGACAAGTATTTATCATTAAAGTGTACGACTATTACTGATATATCATCCCGATAATTTCTGGCTCTACCAGGCGGAACCTGAAAAATACTTTTCTTTGAAGAGTGAGATTCAATCTCACCTGTAATATATCTATTAATCGCTCATACTGCTTGGAGGCTCCTCCGCTAACGCCACCTAGAGCATGGCGTATAATATGTGTGGCACAATTATCATCGATTGGCTTCTTGTGCTTCAATTCACCTCGTTTCCTATCCTGTAGATCTATGAATACCTAAATAATAATTGGATAACTGTATTAAACGTTTCCCTACTTCTTTCAAACTATTTCCACTTTTGGGAACATAAGGCTGCAATGTTTGCGTTCCAAGTGTGTGATCATGAACTAACCGAACTACCTGGAACATGGCCGTTTAATGTAAAGTAGCATTGGGCTAAAACTCACCGTGTCTGGGTCTAACCATTCCCACAGACCATCAGTGGCCAATACTAAGAACTTATCGTTTACAGTCAATTTGTGATAGAAAACTTCAGGAGAGACAGTAAGATAAGGCGGCGTCATAAGGTTCATTGGCGCGGGGCTACCTAATGGCTCCAAAACAACCTAAAAACCACAGCGATTAAATATTTAATAGACACAACCTTTTGAAGTGCAGCGCTCCATTTATATCTCACATCTCCGAAAGCTCTTAATGGGTACAGCTCACCTAGGAGACGACCACCTCGAAGAATGTTGTTCGATTCCGCCTTAGGGTGAGAGTTTCTTATTCTAAGCACCTAAAAACAGTATATTCTATGCTGAATTGTGTGATTGTTTGTCTACCTCATCTGGATTTTCGATGCAGTGAGCATGAGAAAGCTGTCTGGCAGCTACTCCTCCGGCCGTGCTCGCAACTCCTAAATTGCCATTTTAACATGTGAATAATTTGAAGGTTGATACCCAATACAGCAGCTCCATCACCAGAGTTAGCTACATGGAGATTACGGGTTCTTATATGGGCCATTGTGGCACAAGATCCAGACGCTGCGGTCATGACAGAAAGTCTGAAGAATATCAAGGAACGTTATTAATTGGCTGCAATTAGCACCTGTCAATGTGTCCCTTGCTGTCTGGCAGGGCTGCTTTTGAGATATCTTCATCACAAGCTTCAAAGGCAGCCTGAAAATATAATGTTTACATGATAATTTTAAAATAACTGTCACCTTCAAGGCTTCCCGAACTGTGGCTTTTTCCATGTCAGGGGACGCCAGGAATCTGTGATAAAATTGTTCCACAAGTTCCTGTTGGGCTTCATTGCAGCTGTAACAAGATATGCGATATAGTGAAAAAGCAATAGTTACACGAAAGTATTTGGCAAATGAGCATCTGCGCTGCTGAAGAGCCACTCAAGACGTTTGTTCAGTGGAATATTTTCTACCTTAATAATAAACGATTGTGAAAAAACAACAGTGATACCTTATGTTTCTTGAGAACTGATGCACATATATAAGGATACAAATTAGTGCAAATGTGCCTGCTGCAAGATTGACCACCGTGACCGTCAAAAACTCCAACAAGAAAGGCACGCGAAGAAAGACCTAGAAAAAGTACTTCGAAATAGAATCTCCACAAAATACATTTAGCAGCTGAGTAATAATCTTCAATAGGACTGTTAGCGGCAAGTTGACAAATATCAATTCTTGATATTGCATCCTCCCCAACGGTCACTGTTCGTTCATGAGCCCTGAAAATAAATCATTAATACAGTCAGGACAAATCAATTACCGCAAGTGGGCATCGGCGTTCCATCGTGAGTTTCTAACATTCCGCGAAGCGCTAAGTGCGATTCGATTGTGGAACATCACATGTGTTTCAATTGATTAGAAAATATTATTTAAATAAACAGTTGTTTAAGAATTTTCCATCATTGAAAATGCACGTTGAAAATATTTCGCACGGCCAATATTTACTTATCCTGCACAAAACACTCATTTTTAAAATTTTATGGAAACAAAATCCTATAAAATGCCAGACAGAAAAAATTACAAAAACTACCAGAAAACTAAATCGTCGATTTCTATTTATTTTGGAAGATGTTGTTTTTGCCACTTATGTTCTGTGGACCCAACAAATTACAATTATATAGCTCGTTAGTAACGTAATGCTGTAAACGTATATTCTATCCCCTCCACGAATGGAACGCTTTTCGTATATGGATATCCGGATAATGATATTCAAGCTATTGTGAAGGAAAACACCAAACATGAGAAAATGAAGAGATAATCATTTATTAATGTAAAAGCCCGCATGACAATAACAATGAAAAACATAACAAACCGAGTAAAAATATACAATAGGATCTTATGATTAAATTCCACCTGCCTCATTATATCACCGGGATAAGTTCAAATCCCTCGCCGCTCACAAAGATTTTTCTTCTAAAACAAATTTGGTTAACCTTGACTTGAATGTTAGCATTTGGGAGAACAAAGTGCTATAAAACTTACTCGTGAGAAATGAATGCTACACCAGAGACCTGTTTCACTGAAGACTGGATTCGAATGGGTACCGATCGGGGGATCTGCAATTTTCCTATGGTTAAAGCTCTCAAAACGCAGTGAAGAATTGTATACTAATGTAGTCAACACTCACAATTCTAGATGCAGTCAGCTTCAATTTTCTATAAACCACGATCCCGGATATGTCCACAGAAAATATCAGAAGGTGCTTCCCATCTTTAAACGAAACAATTGCGTAACATGTGTCTGAAAGGGAAACATATATATACGGACAACGGCACATGATCAACTAACCGACAATAGAATCAGTATGGATTTTATCCACAGCTGCTATGAGACATTTTTGCGCATTATCATCATAGAAGTAGTAAGAAACTGTCCCATCAAAACCGCCTGCAATAGAAATTGTTGGTTTCCCGAATCAGGACTGGGATTTTATGTACAAAAAATTATTGACCCGTATAATAGTTTTTTGTCCCAGATTTGTTCCAAATAATCAAGTACCCTCAACTGATATAAACATAGGTTTTCATATATTTACCTGTAATAATAGAGAAGGCCTGAGAACAACATGGAAGACAAAACAGTTGCGTCTTAGCATAGAACAGGCCGGCATCCCAACTCTATATAATGTGCATTATGAAGGATTTAACTGGATTGTGAGAGGTTTCCAAATCAATAATATATAGATGCCAGCTGAATTGTTGCACGTTTTCCTGGTAAATCAATTACATAAACTCACAAACAGTAATTCCGTTAAAACTATACGTGAGCAAAATACCTTCTCGTAACTCACACATTCAGACACACCCTCATTTATTCGAAGAGATTGATCTTTGCTCAACCTGAGAACACCTTTATCATCCAAAAGAAGGAACACATTGTATTCCAAATCACGCTTATAGACATTACAGAACTGCAATAAATGTACGACATGGTAAATACTTTTAGAAGGAATACTTGGTATTTAATTCACCAATGATAATTTAAGAAGTACCATTTTCACGATATCCCTCGTTTTCCTTATGTGATCGACATGCTCTCCTTTCCACGAAATAGACCAATTTGAGGTAGAGCAGCTACCATTAGTTCCAAACGGGAAAAATACACTAAATACAAAAAATTATAGCTTACAATCACTTCCAAAGATTATCAAAATCTATGAGTTCAAAATAACGGCAATATTCAACCTTACCCTAATTTGTGATCGGAACGATAGGTGAAAGCAACTGCTGGAATTACATCTTTGCGAAATATATTATCGAGGGACCAAAGTTGAACGGTTCGAATGAATGAATTCTGACTAGGTTCGGCAAAGGAAAAATTATCAGACCGGCAGCATAGTCTAACTGAAAATAAATCCAAGAAAAGGTAATTTTAAGTTTGTTTATCCGATTAAGATTAAAATAGGCTAAAGAAAATCTTACCATTTCCTTTACCCATGTCGCTGAGCGAAATTGAGAAGAACACTGGATCTGAAGACTTCAAAGACCCACAGGCAATGTTAAACCCGAAATTAAGGTGAAAACTTACTGAAATATAAAAAATTGTCTGCTGGAAATTGTTATCTTTAATAATATTATTTGCTGCACTTCGAAACTCACCATCAAGCGCTGTGATTTCTCCTTGGACCTGGAAGCTAGCTTTGATCATCCAAATTTTATCAACAAGGGCCAACACTGATACAAGACCCCGGTGATCACCAGTTAAAATGCATATGGCAGCACCTTTCAGAGGACACTAGAACACATACTGATGAATTAATATATATACCAAACTACTACCTTGCCATCAGCAGTTGCGAGCACTTTCATCTTCGACGTGGCTCTCAAGGAGACTGGGGCGGAGCACTGAAGCAATTCCGGTCTACGAAACTGTTCATACTTGAAATCACGTTGCCCACTTCCATTCTGTTGAAATAGATATTGGTGAATATATATTTTAGCAAGTTTACCATTTTGGATACTGTATTTATCCGCAGACTCGTCCTATCGAAATCCACATCAACATCCCATGACTTCGTTCTGGACGGTAGCACAGAGCGTCCCCATTCACGCCATTCATGAACTTGCCAGACAATGACTTCAGTCTCATGCTTTCGGCGGAAACTTCTCGTCTTTAAACACTGGTAATTACAAATGAGGGGTAAACTCAAGGAAGAAATAAACTACCTCTCGGAAATCGTCTTCAGTTAGACCCGTTGCGGTATTGAATTGTTTGGTACCAGTTACTAGTATATCGCTGTTTTCATATCCCGGGCAAGGCAGCAAACGGTAGACCTTTCCAAAGATACCTCGCAGCGACCATCTTCCGGTTGCCATAAGTTTAACATTTGGTTCTTCTAAATATACAAAGATAGTGGAATAATTAATGTCATGTTTCCCGCCGAATTATTTGCGAATTTACCTTCTACGTGCAGTATATCAAAACGAATGAGCATTGGCGGGGCCAGGAGAACATAAACTTCTCCGTTGGCAAACGAGTTGCAATCAACCACTCGACCAGGCAACTGAACTTATCGCATTATTATTTCTAGGTAACACCAACAACATATATCTACGAAACTTGGAACAGGAAACCCACCTGGGCAATTAGTTGTATTTGCAACTTCTCGCAAATATGATTAATGTTTCCATTAGGACTCGGTGTCAGACACCCATAAATTGAAGATGTCCAATTTGGCTGTTCTTCACTAGATATTCCTATTAGGGCTCGATAATTGGACTTCAGGGAGTTTCTCGTGTACTGAAAAAATAGTAATTAAAGTAAAGAACAAATTTTAGATGAAAAACTTTATAATCGATAAAGCGAAATATGAGAATCACCAATTTTCACGGTGGCGATCTTTCAGTATATCTCATAACTCACAATAGAAAGCATATGAGAGAATATGACATTGTCTGGGAAGAAGTAGAGGGCACTCGTTTCGGTGGTAACCGACTTTTCATTCAAATTCCTCCCAATTGTTCTCAATTCCTGTGGAAATACAGCGATATATTAACTCTGTATTATTCAGAACTAACGAGGCAGCAAGAGGTCTGTATAACGTAAGTGTAGGGATCCAGATAGAAGAACCCCAACATCTTTACTTGTTGAGTAGTTTCAATTAAAACAGGCTCCTTGATGAACTGCGTTTTATGGTCTTAATGTCAAATTATAAAGATGAAGTATTAATAGATTACCATTTATGCGGACCTTGACGTGACTTTTTCCATATCCAACAATGCATGTGAACGTTTTGAATATTGTTTTCTTTATTTTCTTTATTTCCACAGCCTTCCTATCCTTCATAAAATCATCACATATACGAAAGGTGAACATGCTGGAAAGGATCAAAGTTGAAACATAAGTAGAAATAGACATAAACAGCATATAGTGCAGCCAAGAAATGAATCGTTTCCTTCACTCTTTTTGTACAAAACGATACTTGGACTACGACCAGCGGGTTCCTTCGATACTCTTAAGAACACTAGTAACCATTGTTACATTATTAATTTTACATGTTGTTTGTTTGTGAAAGAATAATGTCCTATACTAGTTACTAAACCCGACTTACTTCGATTTGTTATCCAGCATGATGCATTCAATGATTTTCTTCTCAGGAGTTGGTATTTCGCGGAGTGAATAAATTGATGTGGCGTTCCACTTCGTTGGAATGGTGAGAATTGTCTTCGGAACAATATTGTTGAATTTCCGAAGACTGGGTATATGTATAGATGCCAAATGACCCATTGAATCTCCACAGACCTGTGAAATACTCGAGTTTCGGAAAGGATCGCTGTACCCCACCAGAATAGAACCTTCGTCAGCCGGAAAAACATGCAACAAAGAGATCTTCGCAGTAGATATCATAAATTTCCATTCTTTGGACATCATTTGCAGAGGATTCAGAAGAACGGAGTAAAGGTGAACATATCCGGTCTAAAATATTTTTAATCCAGAGTTAATCACTCGGAGACCCACCGCATCTCCTAATAGCAGAAGAATCTCGTTATCCCTTCCGAAGATTTCGAAAGATGTAATGCAAATGCCTTCTATGAAACTAAACAAAATTAATATCAACAAAAGGTATACTAGATCCTACAGTCTCTTATCGATTGAGCAATCTTGGATTGTGAGAATACCCATCGAGTCCAGCACGAAGAGATATCTGTCGTTTATCAGACGATATCTCAGAAGAAAGTATCTGCAATTAAATTATTGACAGTATTGCAATAGACTCTACCTTTTCAAAACGGTACTGAATTTCGCTAGCTGCGTGGTTATGGGACCAATGGGATTGAAGACAACAGTCGATAGCGTTTGTTCATCTGCATTGTATGCAATATAGTTCCCGTCGTCGAAGGAAAGTGATTTAACCTACAACAATTAGATATAAGAGCATTAAAGGTAACGTAGATGAGCATCAACAGTTATTATCGACAAAAGTTCAACGGTTCCGTAGTGTCAACTCATGTTTGACTTACTTACATTAAAATCACTGGGAAAGCGGGTTGAGCGACAAGGAGTGAATTGAATCTTCCCACCGATTTCACAGTTGACATCTTGAATAAGGCCCGATTTGAATAAAATACGAACCTAAAACCAATAATACAATAGCATGGAATTGTAATAAGCTGCTGGAAAGCTAGGAACTATTTATTTCGTTAACGTTCACGAACCATGTTGAATTTGATGGCGTGAACAGCTGTAATAGGCGAAGAAAGTTGCACTGTGTTTGCCTGGCACAGATGGCCACTGATCAACAGTTTGGCAATGCTGAAGATTGCCAGGTAACTTTCACCATAAGCAACTAGCAAACCTGAAAACGAAAGTATCAATAAATGAATTTGCGATTCGATTTAGCGATAACCCAGACAAGTACGCATTGATAAGCAATTATTTGACTTTAATATATTACCAATTTTTGGTAGCGGAACAATTCCTTTCACTACAGAGGGAAGTCTGTGTGACACGCTGAGTTCATTTTTGGAAGACGCGTCCAGACAACAACCATTTTTCGAGGCATTGAACTTTGCCAACGAACTAAGATGGAACGTTTGCAGCTTGTCGGAGCAACCTGGAATTAAACAGGATACATTGGTCAGTCAGAGAGAGAGAGAGAGAGAGAGAGAGAGAGAGAGAGACTCCCATAATGATAATTGGGAATAAACGTACCTAAGACGACATAATTTTGGTTTTTGAAGGAAAAATTTACAATTAGTGAATATGGAAGAGCAGAGAGAGCGGCACCAGGCATGTGTGAAGATCTGGAGATAAATGAAAACGAATTATAATAGAAAATGTGGCAATGAGCAACATGAAAGACAAGGATTAACAACAAAGATTTACGAGAAACGTGATTCACGAAAACATGTTAAAAAAGAGTGAACGATGTGGAAAGACGTGTTACATACACTTCATGAATTGAGTACTTATTGGCGCTTTCGTTCCTTTTTGAATACAAGTGGTGCATCATCATTAAATTAGTAATATTATATTAAACGTTTCTCTTTGGTTAAATTTCAATTAAAAGCGATTCTATAAGAGTTAAGTGTAACCCAATGGTTAGACTTTTTCTTAGGTTTATTGTTTATTTTCATATTTTTTATACAACATGTCTTAAATTGGAAGTAAGGGCTGACAATACTCTAGAAGTTTATAACGATTTCATTCGATAAAATTCCAAAAATATGTCAAATTTGTAAAAATCTATAATATCATATTATTTCATAGCTGTCAACGGGCCGGCCCGGGCCCAAATGCGGGCCTGGAGATAACACCCTTTAAAAGTTTATATTTCTCCCTGAACAAAAAACAGTTATATAGTTAGCGATTAGCTCTACAACATAGCCATAATTGTTTTCGATAATGTACACCTACTTTTCCGAAACGCAGCGAAAATTAGAAAAAAACGTGCGTGCAAGTCTAGTTTAGTGAAAATGGTGAACCTAACAAATAGACATTACCTCTATGGTGTTGGACTACAACATCTTTTTTAGCTTGATGGAAAATATTAATTTCTAATAAAGTTATGAGCAATTCTTTGAAAATTGCGGGCCGGACCGTAACAGTTATTGCGGTTGCCAAGTACACAAGAGTGTATATTATTCTTTACTTCTGCATTCAACTTATTCAAAAATTAGATTTTTATTAGAAATGTATACTTGATTACAGTGACAGGGTCATTAATCGAACAACTGTTTCATACTAATAAAACCGTTCTTGAAAAATGCTGCAACATTTACTATTCCATGCTTTTCCATAACTTCCAGGAACAGCTCATTTTGCAAAGTAAAAACAGGAATGTTAACCTTTGTGTGCATTATTTGTACTACGTAGTATCATATGAGAGAGACAATAAGGTTTATAACTTATTCATAATGTTTGTGAGCAACTTCCTACCAATAACTGAGATGCGCACAAGATTCGCCTATTCAACACACTCGGATCTGATTCATCATCCAACATCGGCGTCATCCTATCCTACTAGAATACTTTAATATTCCGAGATGTTTCATCAATGCTCTTCTAGAAACATTAAGAATATGACTAGACTGGGGGAACCATATTTACGATTTACAAGTAAATAAAAATATGTGGAATACTCAAGTTGGGGTTCAATTGTTTGCTAAACTTATGTTCTAAACTGTATTTTATTAAACTAAAGTTAATACTGGAACTATTTCGTTTTTCCTTCTGGCTCTATACGAAATAGCTCCGAAAGTATCTTTCTATAAAAGCGGACCAGTAGGTTTCAAGAATATGCCCTTCTGTAGATGCAGTCAGGACTGGGAAAAGGCCGGACCGTGAAATTTCCAGCCATGGATGAAGATAGCCTATGAATGTAGCCATGGATAAATTAGAATAGAAATTAGCACGGTGGCCCAGTGGTTAGAATGTGCGCCTCATAAGATGGAGGTCGATGGCTTCAATCCCCGAGACGAAAGTATCCTCTGCACCCAAGTTTTCTCTGAAGTTCATGCTTCATCTCGAATCTTTGATCAAAACAACCATCATTTTGTATTTCGTAAAACAATCAAGCTAAATTTTATTTATTTTCCGAAGTACTCTGGTTGGGAACCTTCAACGATTGAAGGGCTTCCATTTCAAGCCAAATAACTGAGCTCAGTATAGTCGGATTCAAAAGTAATACGGCCGCGTTAATAAGCTAGACGCAGCATACACGGCCTTATTACTTTTGAATCTGACTATATCCATATAGTGTGTCTTTAGCCTAGTGGTTAGAGCAGCTGTCTCTGAATCCGTGAGGATTTGAGGCTGTGGGTTCGACTACCCGTAGCTGCAGAACTTATTCATTCCACGGAAATAAAGGACATAAATTACTTTTAAAATACTTAATACCACATATTAAACTCTCCTAAACTGTTCGCTCCAGTATCTGCTAATACGTTAAAAAAACCAGACAACTCTCTTGAACTTTATTTTGTTTTCATCCGGGGCCGAAACGGGCTTGCCCTGTTTTCACAAAAGTACGGAACAGGCCGGCCCGGGCAGTAACATTTACTAAACTCTCCTAAAGTGCTCATTCGGGTACCCTGGCAAGGCTCAAAAAACTTTCCAGCAGACAACCAATCTCTCGCCACCGTACATTTGATCTTCTCTGCTACTAGTCAGGGCTGATGAAATAATTAAGAAATCATCACGCGCCGTCGGTCGGCCGCTCATAAAGAATTCAGGAACAAACATCTAGAGACATCATCATCTATAGATGCCGTAAAAGTAAATGTTGCAGAAATGATTAATTAGGTCTAGCGAACCACGGCCAATACGGCGGCCTACGCGTCATGTCAGATTATAGGGGGGAATACTTCTAGATATTATGAAAGTTTGATTCCATATTTCAGCTGTCAGCTTGCAAGGATTCATAGTAATACAGCACAAATTAACATGAAATACAACAAAATCACGAATTATGATTATTATTTAAAAAAAAAATTATATTTCCTGTATCATTCGTAGCACAAGAATAGTAGATGTCCTCAAGGGCAGGGCTTCGGCCATTCATTACGGAATCTTTCGAGCATAGAAGGCTTCTTTTTAACATTGAGTCTTCGGGTGCACGAAACATGGGATACATAAGCTGCTGGTTTCCCAAGCCTTCTGCAGCGACGGGGGGTCGAACCCGCATCCTAGGGCTACAGCACCCGCATATAATTGTTATGAGTTATAATTTAATGATTTGAAATGATTCACTGACAAGCTTAACGAACTATAACAAACTATAGATGTCGAAATTTGAAAACCTATTCAGTACTGAAACCTAGAAATAACGAAATGTTCTTCCAGCACGGCCAAGGTGAATGCCTAAACTGTTTAGATAATTTTGAGTCGGCCCGCCGGCCTGAACTGCCCGGGTCCCGTATTACTAGTCTATAGCCAACAAAAGACCACAATGGCGGTGGTATACTTAAACAACACCGCTCACCACAGTTTTTTTTTGTTATGGACTATACGAAACATCTGTAATTCTTTTTCTACAATTCCCTAGACGTGGCCAACTATTTCAATGTTCTTTCTATAGTTCGCATATCCACCACCGTAGTCTATCTAATTAACCGTAAGCTTTCAAATTCAATTCCGCGCGTCTACAAACGCTATTTCGAAATTCCTAGTAACAAATCTTTAGCCTACTATAATAACCTCTAGACAATCTAGTTGTCATTTTTAGAATTAACGGGTAATTCTTTGGCTTGTCACCTTATAAGCAGCAACCTTTATAGCATTCAATTAACATTATTCAGTCAGCGAATAATTCCGTTAACTAGTCAGATAAACAGAATACTCGGCTAGCAATATATATTTATTTAATAATACAACCCGTAACAAGTAAAAATTAGAAAAAGGAACAGAAAACTAAAAAGGCACAAACGAGCACAAAAACCGGTTTTATACAAATAAGGAAAGTAGGTAGTATAGTCTGTATCAAGAGTTGGGTTTCCAGCGCAGCAAAGTGGACAGATGCGGTGGTAGATTGAAAAATCAAAGTTCTTTTTTTTTAGAAAGGCTATCAATCTACCGTATTTTCGTTTATTTTCAAGAAATACCACTTCTACCTAGGATTATGCGCTGGAAACCGAACTCTTGAAACATACTATAAAAGTAAATAATATAGCTTTACTCCAACAGCAGCGTGTCCGATTCCTTCAAACATTTTTGAACACTTTCGGAAAATTCGAGAACATCGCCGCTCGACTTCAACATCAGGCGTAGATTCTACAAGGAAAACTTTGCTGGATAAGAGAATTCAAAACTACCTCTTCATTTTTGAGACCCAGTGTGGTACGAATAGAATCAAGGGCTCGTCCAATTGTCCAGTTCTGTAAGAGATAAAGTACATTATGTTAATACCCGAATAATCTCAATTTTATTCAGAAATAGCGAAATTGGACCATTATTTATTTAATATAAAAAGATTTGACTTTAAGTTCGAAACTACAGCTTCTAGTTTGAGAGAACAAAAGTAGAGCATTTAAAAACAATTGGGTTCAAAATAAATCCCTAAAGCCCAGTTGAATTTGAGGGAATATTAGAATTGAATGAACTTTTCAAAAATCAAGAATTGAACAATCCTGAGAATACCTTGAACATCCAACTAACTTTTATAGGGTTTTTTTTTTTCGAATAACATGAAAAACCAACCTTTCCCAATAAAACCGGCTGCCTTCCTTGGCTCGACTCTACAAAAACGATCAACTGCTCCGATGGGCCTAGTCCACTCTTAGAGGAAGACATTTTGAGCTTCATAACGGCTATACGGTCAGCCTTCTTCTGATCGGCGTCGGACAGAACCACCTGAAACATTCGAAATATAGTCTAAAAAACATCCGCTTTGCTGCCGAAACAAATGTTACTGATTTCTGGCGCTTTAATCCCAATCCAATCTTTCAACTCCCGATAAACTATACTCCGGCTATAGTAAACCTGCAACTATAGCTTCTGGTAGTGATAATCTATAGGTGTAAAATGGATGACTCTAGCATGAAACAATACAAAGAAATGGAAGAAATTAGCTAAATCAGCGTGATATAAATCTCCCTTTGATCTCACGATTCTGAATAAATTTTGATTTTCATTTGAATCTATTCTTAATTTCGGTGTTAAGAATCTCTTTTTTTGTGTTCTTATCTTAAAGGCGAAATGGAATTGTACTTCAATATTAACAATTTTGTTGTTGGTTTTGTCGTTCTCAAAATTTATCTTTCAATTGCTAAGTCCACTTTTCTTTCGGCCGTATGCGGCACCAATATAGACTGACGAAGTCGGTGGGACTCACAAAAAACGAACTATTTCGGTTTTTGAAGGCGATTGCGAAAATTCTCCGTTCAAAAGAGTGCTGCTGTATAAGCCAGTTCCGTGTTCTGAGACTTCCTATTCAGGCAGACTTTTCGTTCCGTAGAGTACTCAAAACACGACGCACTGCACCGAAGAGCTCACTTGTTTTTAAGTTTACTTTAATTATCACTGGGTTCGTCTAGCATTTGCACAACTCTTCAAATCCGCAAACACATAAATCGTTTCTTCTCGCTCTCGCAAATTAATCCTTCTCATATCTGTTAAGCATTGCTATTCTAATATCTTACATTTCAATTAAAGACTAATCCCCCCTTATGTAGTTAACATGAGGGCCTGTTTACTTACATTGTAGTCCTATGTCACAAGGAAAGAAAGATTAGTATATAGAATAGAAGTGTTACGTTGCTGCAGCAAGATAATCTCTATATTTTATAAAGGGGATCAGGCTGACTAGAGAATAAAAAACTATGTCTTTAGGCAGCAGGGGCGGAAAAGGGCCGTCCCGTTTACAACATATTCGGCCCGTGCCGACCTTTCAGATCTGCAGTCCTGGCCCGGTCCGCCGATCCACTGCATTCCCAGTCCCTGGATATGAACATTTCAAGGTGGATAGGTAAACACAAAAATATGTTCGCTGCCCATATCACAAAACAACATTTTGTAACATTTTTCCACAGAATAAAGCTTTTCCATTACCAAGCTTCGGCAGTAATTTGCAATCCCGTTTGAAATAGGCGCACCATTCTAACTAACATAAATCCACCAAAAACAGAGCCGTGGCATATTTTTAGGTAAGCCCCATTATAGTAGTTCACTTAGGCTAATCAAATCTAGCCCACCGATCTTATACAATTGTATAAGCGATCTCGTTATAAGGATGTAGTACTCTCGTTCGTTCGCTCTTCAATAATTCCTGTAATTACAGACCAGAACCAAGACAAATTCTGCACCAGACGAAAATAGGGATAAGAGTTTTAACACCAAAATTAAGAATAGATTATCACTATCAGAAGCTATCCTGGAAGGCATTTCATCTTCCATGACGCTGTTTACCAAAAAAAGTGGTTTCCTTGGATTTTACCCGACTTATTTGGCTAACTATAGTCAGCGGAAGGCATATAAATTATGAAAATATAATATTTCAAGTTTAAGTGAAAATATATAGCTATAGTCAACGCCGATACTAATAATGGAGTGTCTCTTGCGTATTTTTGGGATTTTTAACACCGCACCTGCAGGCAAATTACACGCGCATACTTGCAAAGGATATGATTGAACGTAGAGTAGTCGCCACGGTGCTCGCAATAGGTGCTCAGACGAGCGTTGAATTCTTTACTCTCCATTACTACTCTTGGCGCTGACTATACCGACTTCATCATCTAGCAAACAACCAACACTTCTTGGTTCATAAAGTGTTCTTGCTGGGGCTTGTTCCTTGCGTCAAAGGAGGACTTATGCCACACACGAAGTCTATCGGATGAGCCACTATAATAATGAAGCTTAACGCACAGTGAAGCGATTCCAGCCCATTATGCATAATTGGCCATAGTTCAATCCCGGATCGGCAAGACAAATCCGCATTTTATACAATCAATTGCCCCCCAATCCGCATTTTACAGAATCAATTTCACCCCAATGGAGGAGATGAAAATGGTGCCGAGAATAGTCTTAGTTTTGCTCGAAGATCCCGAAACAAAATAATCGTCTATTTGAAATTAGAGGGACTTTGACTATAAAAGAGGTGAAAAGAGGAACACAAAAACTATGAGAACTATAACTGTAATATATGAAAACCCAGATTGGTCCGAGATGACCTCGGACTTCAGTAACACCGAGTAACAACAAACCGGCGTAAGAAATTTGCCAGTTTATTCAAACTTTAGACTCCAGAAGTTAAAATAAGCCTAAACACATTTCATATGTGTAGCAAAATGTATTGACTGCTATCCTACCGATCGTTTAGTAGAGAAAGGTCCCAGAGACTCTGCTAATGTCTACCATATAATAACTTTTCAGTTTTATTTTCGAAGACAATAACATTTTTTCGGACTGCCCAAATTATCTGGACTAGCTCCTGTTAGGGTATGATGCCTTCTCGTTAACTTTACACTAGAGCGTATGGGTCACTCAGGTTCAAGGAGCGGCAAATTGTTCATTTGCCGCCCCTTGCTCAGGTTCGTTAGTTTTCAGTCCAATTTTCAAGTTCAAATACTTCATGTTCCATTCTCTGATCATCATTGTTAGGGTATGATGCCTACCAGCCTACTTTATCAGTCTTCCCATTACACTAGAGAATATGGGTCACAAAGAGCGGCAAATGTTGGCTACGGCTAACATTTCTTATACAAGGGGGTCTTATATTAGAAAATTTTTGCAAGATTGGCGTAAAATATCAACTAAAGAGATCACGAAAGAAGTTTCAACTATGCATGGCCTTTGTTTTTTTTTCACCTAATAGCTTCCTAGGCGATGGGTTGTTTCGAAAAAATGATGGAAAACAATTTGCCGCTCCTTGATGGGTCACTCAGGTACCTTAGTTTTCAGTCCAAATTCAAATACTTCATGTTCCATTCTCTAATCATCAAGACTCTGATGCATAATAATACATCAACTACCAACAACCTATGGCTTCCACATCCATCCCAATATCTCACAATAATATTTCTTCTGCAAATTAGCATGTAATTCGAATTATGGATGATGAGCTCCCAATTGATCTCAATTTAGAGCAAGTACCACCCGCTTGCTTGCTTGCTTTTTATCGCCTTATGTTAAATACAAATACATCTAAATAATCTAAATCTAAATACCAAATATCATAAGAGTAATAATACTCTTACTAATCGGCTAGGGTTCACTCTCATCTACGTGCAAAATGGGAATAGAGTTACAAGTTCATCTCGATTACGCATAATATGACATTCATAGGGGGGTACTTAGTATCAGTAGTATCAAAGATGCTAATCTCAGTTCGTTACTGATCCATAAACATCATTATTAAACATTTAGAATGATGAGAATACTGGGAATAAATGAAACCATGATGATTACAAATAAGAGTGACGATTGTACAAATGTGATGAGATCGTTAATCTTATAGGTAATGATCAAGTTTAAATATGACGTTCACTCATTGCTCGAAGATTTCAATCGAAATATAAAAGATACAACGAACGCAAAATGCTCCTCACATTGGAAATGAATCTTGTGTTTAGTTCAACTTGCACACATTAGATATGCTTGTGAAGACGTTCAGTAAGTATCACGATATAATCGAGTAGCTGAATACAACAATAGAGCCGAATAACTACTCGATAACTCCATAACCCATTTTGCTCACTACCAACTTTGAGGAAATCATCCAGCAAGGATATACATGTTGACTGAGGCTATTTCGTACAATATCAAACATTCAATTCCTTGTATTAGTATATAATTTTGTTCGCGCACCTACTTCATCACAACGAACTAGCAAAGCAATTAATTAACTTTTATGCATCATTCAGAAGCCAGTAAGCTATTTCGTTAATCAATCACTCAGTATCTTATACCCATATACTCTTAAATTATATTGTTCACAAGCCTAGTTCACCAGACCAAACCAACAACCACTCCAATGCAAAACTTTATTGCAATTTTTGCACATTAACTTTTCTGGATCACCATGCAACCAGTGAGATAGCTATATGCTGAGGCTATTCGCTTCAATATCCTTACATCACTAGACTACTATATTTTATTGTTCGCGCACCTACTTCATCACAATGAACCAGCAAAGCAATTCATTACAAAATTTCTTTGCAACTAACTCGCCACCTAGTACAAGAACATTATCCTCCGTGCACATAGTCCTACAGCACATATACATTTTTTGCTTCATTTGACAAAATGTCAAAAAATTATAAGAATTTCTAAGAAAACCAGAATGAATAAAAATGTCAGCTAGGCCAGAGAATGTATATTCTTAGAGCAGCATAAAGAAGATAATCGTGTTAAGGACAGGTGATAACCGTCAGTTAATGCGTCTTATATTATACAGAACATGATACTTCCACAACAGCGGCGAATGACAAGGCTGATGATCAACCAACATCAATTGGAAATGAAATGTTGCCAAAAAAGAAAGGGACTTGCAAATATGGATGGATGCAAAACGTATCACTGATCTAATAAGATGTAAAAAGAAGTTATACCAAGGCTGAATGACGATTTAGCAGTGAAGTAATTGTTAAGAGAATAGGTATACATATATCACTCGGAAAATAGCAAGCAATTTCCATCCACAGAAAAAAAGACCGTTAGTAGTAACGAGATCACGATCACTAAACTCGACAACCTATACGTTAGAAAGCAAGATTCATGATTCCATCATTACATGTGATGAGCCAACAACATTTCGAGTGAATAATGTCTAAGAAAATAATGAACTGACAAACTGTATCGAGCTGCATATGGTAGACAGAAAAATATACACCTTGCCGAATATTCAATACACATATCATGAGCGAGAGTCTTGTCATTGAATTCGATAAAACATCCGTTAATAACGTGTGACAAACTAATGTTATGCAGCACGATCTGCATGATCGTTGCCATCAATAATTTCCGATAACACTTCACGGATACTCAAGGAATTGCCATGTTGTGCTCCATCAGTATTCAATCAGTCTTCAGAAATAATATTAAATCCAAATGGAAAACCAGTTCACCGATCTAAGATGCTGGCTGATTTTGGTAAATCACCCATAACGTTATCATAGAGCGCGCACGATAATGCACGAAAACTTATGATAGTAACAATCGCATATCCAACTCGTTCACTCCTCATTAACGCAATTAATATGAGCAACGACAATATATCACATTGAAAATTTAAGAGAAACACTTCGTGAATTCAGCCAAGATATACTACTTGAGGAATCATAGTGAAGAAACCAACGGTTATACAAAAACGTTCCGACTCAACAACCGCTTGCCACTTTATAGAATTATCATAGAGCATGCACGATCCTGTACGAGGAATTGTGACATTACCATTCGCTCCATTCCGTATCACACAACTAGTATGAGCAACGATGATCTCTCATACTCAAAACTTGTAGAAACAAACTAGCGTAATCAGCGACTACATGCTACTCGAGGAATCATAATTCCGCACCAACAGTTACTCTTGAAGAGTTCCATATCAACAACTGCTCGCCATCTCATAATTTAAAAATTACCAACCGAGCTAAGTTTCGCAGCCGGCTCCTTCTTCGGCAACGCCACTTGTGGCTGCTTCTCTTCAACGCCGACTGCAGCTCGGATTTCTAAAATTATAACAAATAAATCATTAACAGAAAATATGCAAACCATCTAAAGTAGCTTTGATCTTTGCGGTTCGTTCTGCTTCCGGTATATGCTGACAGTTGTGATCGACGGCATGACGATGGCTAAAACATTTTTTTAAATGAATATCCAAACATAAATAGTATACTTACGTCAAACAAAAATTCACGCTACAGAATGGGCAGACGATCTTGATTGATTCGGCTACAAGACAATCCTGCAAGTAGGCGATGAAAGAAAAGTTATGCATATAATCTAATAAAATTTAAATTGTACTACGTCCTATTAAAAATAGCAATTTATGCTAATTATATTTTCCATGGTTCTAATATCCTCAGCAAGAACATTCAGTGATATATGGTCATGCGAAAATAAATCACATAATAAACAGCTACTTGCAAAATAAATCGCCACTTCGTAAAAAGTGAAGTGGATGAACAACTAATATCCAACTAATATCGGGATATCATCAGATCACTAGCAAAATTAGAAGAGCTTGACAGCAATAAAATTACTCAACCTGGAAAGTAAACAAACAATGTTCACAACAAACCTTAAAACTGCACAAATACGGACGCAGAGGAGCCGAACTGCTTGGTGTCGTTGTCGGGTCGTATTCCTTCGACAACTGACAACCATGAGTGAATCGGTGATCCGTGCTAAATAGTTCAGTTTAAAACAATTGCGAAACTTAACAAACCAGTAGCTTTTCGAGCATTGTCGGCATTGGAAGGGCGTGAAATCTGAAAAGAACGATCCTTATTTAATATTATTTATTTAACTATATATATTTAAAATTTAAGAACGATCGGTTAAAATCTCGTATTAGTTGGTACTATATATGATTAAAAATTGAGCTT
>JAQGAV010000667.1:0-28783 GCA_034691345.1 Phasmarhabditis papillosa
TATATATATATGGTTACCGGCCTGAAATTTTGGAGGTCAGTCCGGGCCGGTCCAGTCGGATATACAGCTAATTCGGCCCGGTATTAAATTGTTGAGGTCAGGCCGAGCCGGTCGGGCCGGGCCGGCCGGATAACAAGCTCCGATATATATATATTTCTTTATTATTAAGCTTTGAATTTAATACTAAGTGAAACAAACAGTTTACGCTTCACTAGCTGACAAACTTATTCTAACTAGCTTAGGTGGTAAAAATGTTGGCCGATTTCGGTGGACAGTTGGGACTATGGTCCGGTGTTTCATTTATGACGGTTTGCGAGTTTTTATGTTTAACTGCGGAGATTTTATACATGGTGAGTTAATAAAATGGAAATGTATCAAAACAGTAAGGCACAAATTATGATTTAGAATTTAGGATGATGTATGAATTCGCATTATTAACACATTCCCCATCTATTTCTAGACGAACTAAACCAGAGATGGTTATCCGGCCTGCCCGGCCCGGCCGGGGTTTCAAAATTTCAGGCCGGGCCGGTAACCAGCTCTGAACTACACCATTTAATTCTCAATTTCATATGATACAGTTGCTCTGCTTAAAATGCCCATATTCAAATGGGACAAGCCCAAAAAATTATGTGGTAACATAGATTGACAAGAGCTGGTTATCCGCCCCGGCCCGGCGGGGCTGGTTGGATATACAGCTAATCCGGCTGGATAAACAGATCGTTTTTTGGCAGTTGCTTAACTTGTCAAATGTTTCCCCAGCGCCTTCAAAATTTTGTTCCCGTTACTATGCCAGGAACGTAGATGAATACCAGACCTCCCAAATGGTCCGGGGTGGGCCCGGGTGATTGCCGAAAACAGAACACGGGCTCAACACGTACCACTCCTTTTTTAAAGAAAATTTTTTTTTAAAGAAAGGGGACCCTTAGATGATTTTCCGATTTTTCTTTTCAACCCTCGGGCCCGGTCCGGCTCTGATAGGTGTGATGAATACGGTCAATGGGTGATTATGTAGTCAGTCTCTGGCAATACGTATTCAATTAGCCTTCAGCATATCATCGATCTTAATTCATTCCGAGTTTAGATGATTCAACATCATTACAAAGCGCACAAGAGAAGACAGTTACTGAAGATGCAAGAAGATTATTAATTTATATCAATAAAACATGTATGAATTGTAAAATGAAAACAAGAATAAATTGTATGTTAATAGTTCCAGCCAGCTCAAATTCGCTGGCAAAATAAAGCCAAAAAAACCCTTACATAAATTACATACAAAAGGTATATACATTGGGCAACTTGTTCCCTGGAATAAAATATGAAGCAAACGTAATAATTAGTTTTTTGCGATTAGTCAAAATCAAATTTTATAAAAGATATATGTGATATCAATATATCTTCCAACTTAGTAATGGAACATGGAATCATCTAGTATAACATACACTCAATTCAAAATAAATTATATTGATAAAAATTATGAAAACCAGATATGGCCGGCTCGGCTCGTAAGCGGTACGCACCGTTCAGCCAGAAACTCGCATCTGCATCTGCATTGGCACCGTCTAACCGTTTTCGGTTAGAATGGATTCGGCCCCGACACCGGATTGATCATAAATGAGACGAGGCCGTTCATCTTTATAAGTATAGTGAATGAACGAGAAAAAATTTTCTTTAGCAAAATAGCATTTAAATTACAGTCACTGATTCGCTGCGAGACCTCATCCACGCGACGTTCTCGGTTGCGAATCGTTATTTCGACGAAAAAATTTCGCTTTGCCATCTGAAAAAACAGTTTGCTCTTTAATTTTGTTATATATATTTATTTTTGTATTAAATTATAAGACGATAAGAAGTTTCGCCGTTTGATCTATATCCCTCTTTGTATTCTTTGTTATCTTCCGTTTCTAGGGGTAATGGCGACTACGGACACAGGTGATGAACCATACCATCCGTCCTACCTGCTTTTCAACGAATTTTTCGTTGATCCAACGGCAGCAACATTCTTCAGCAATCAGGTATTTATTTGTTATGTTTTTGAGTTAAGCATTCTGTTTACAGTCGACGTCCGCTGGTCCAATCTCCAACCTGCCTGTTGCCACGGCGTACAACACTCTCAACAACGGGAACTTTGCGGAGCAAAGCTCAAAACCGTCCTCCCTAACTTCGGTTTATTTATAGTAGTCGTTTCTCAATAAAACATTATTTTAGATTCGTAAAGAGCCGACTGGTGCTCTATTCTCTGCGCCCACTTTTTCCGGCAACTCTACGGCCTCATCTGTTGCTTCGCTATCATCAAATCTGGTTAAAGGCAACACGATTTGCGCTTCTCGCTGTGCACCCCACAGTGACATCCAGTTTAGACCTGTTGGAAGACCAAGTAATCTACTGTTCGCTGTTTGTATCTATGTTGATTTATCTCTAGCTCACCTGGGCACCGTGGCTGCTCAACGCTGTGCTCCGAAGTCAACTGCGACGTTCAGTCGCTCATTTGAACAGCGGACTGATACTGTGATTGCCACACCTATGTTGAAACAGTCGGCTAAACTGTTGTCAAGGTAATTCTCAAGGAGAAGTTAGCTCGGAATGTTCGCTTGGTCTGGAATTGAGGATATTTGCTACTTATTATTATATTGTGTATAATTCAAATTGAGTGCCCATCCCATAGAGCGATAGTAGACTTATTCCTATTTCAATCAAATTTAAATTTCTTTCTCAGCGTGTACTAGGTATCCTGTTCCAGGCCGCAACAATACCCGCATGTCTATGCACCTCCAGCCGGGCCTCTTCGGCATGCTCCTCCACCTGAAGATACTGTCTACTCTTCACCGTCATATGATTCGCAGTTGGATCTCGGATATTCAAGCAACTACTCGCTGAGGGACCATCATTCGTCCTATCAACTGCCGGACGTCACGAAGCCATCACCGGGAAACAGGGTAATATCGTTCATGTTATCAGCTGAATGTGTTATTTTACTTTCAGGTAGCCCATCATTACCCAAGTAGTGGATACAAATGCGCAGGATTTGGAGCTCATTTGAACGCCTTAAATTCGACGTCAAATGTTAAAGATGGTAATGCTTATATTACCGAAGGTGTAATTTATATGTTTATCAGGACTCTCCCGTAAACGATGCCGTGATAACGGTACAGCAGTAAGAAGATCGAAATCCGAAAAGAGTCCCCAACCAATGAAAAGAAAGTAAGTTTTCTCGATCGGAACATAGCAGGCATCTCGTGTGAATTATATGATTTTTCTTTGTATGAAAAAGAAAACTGTTGAACAAATATTTTGATGCCAGCTGGTGATTCTTGGCGATGACCAATTTGTTTCAAACGAGTTGTCTCCTATTTAACTCTGTCTGATAGAGGCTTTCTATTTATTTTTGCATATTAGGTACACGAAGAAGAAAAGCGCATCGACTGAAGAAACAAGACCTGCGCATGGAGCGTCCCAGCATCCAAAGGCTAGCAAGAGCTATACCAGTACCATGTTCCATGCAAACCGGGAGCTGAATGCGGTAGCCAGTGGCGTCTCTACAACAAAACAAGAAGTCTATTGCGGAAGAAATATCATCGCCTTTGAGGTATGTCCTACCATTATTGATATTTACTTATATAGTCAATTTTTAGAAGGGACAGTTTCTCATTCGCATTGGTGATATACGCAATTTGGATCATGCAGATGACGTGATATGGTTTGTGCAAAGCTACGACCGTCTGCAGAAGTACATCCTGAAAGATATGGATTGCCATGCGAATAGGGAATACGCTAGATCCGATAGCGTCAGGTTTGTCCAAAGCAATCAATTCATGTTTTTCTTTTGCCATTCAGCCCGTTCGTTTCAAATGAACTATGGCGATATTACCCGCTGAACGCCACCACACTACGGATCAATGAGGAGCAGGTGAGTTAGAAGTTTAGCGTTGCTGTCTTTCTACCCTAATTCATTAACAGGAATTGGTCATCGTGAGCCACTTTCCTTCAAATGAGGAAATCGTGAGATATCAGACGAATAACATGGTCGAGAAGCCAAGTGCAAGGTATGCCGCAATGTTTCATGTTTATGTTAATGTACCACTTTGTAGGATTAATGTAGAGCCTGCCAATTTCAACATGTTTCAAACCGGAGGGAATGTGATGGCTGCACCGAATCGTCAGTTTATGAATGATACCGGTATCTGAGCAGTGTCTTTGCTAACTATTCTCCTGCTTCAGGCAAAATTGGAATTCCAAATGAAATCGCGCAACGCAGGAATGATGCAAGTTTTACCAATGTTTAATTTTACTTTAAGTTTGTTTTATTGTTTGCTCCTTTTTTACCGTTTATTGTATTGCTTGTCTGCCCTATGCAATTATTATATGAGTAAGATGTATAAATCCATAGTTTAACTAAGTAATAAATAGTTTTATCTTCTTTTTTTAATAGTACGGGTTGACATTGGGGGGATATGAGAATATGCTTTTCAAGTGTATGCGTGATACTGATTGCTTCATCATATGGAAGAGAGGGTTACATTTACATTGTCTGGAGTGAAGTAAGCTACTTCTGCTTCATCTTTCTTTGTAATGCGAGGGACTGAATGTCTAATGAACACTAGGGTTCACGGATCGCCGCGCCCTAACGCAACGGGACAGAGCAAATTCTAATAGTGAATCTTGCTGCTCAATTCTTGGATTATTTCACTAATTAGTTGTCCTTAAAGAATTTATGTTTATTTGTAGTGAACATTTTCAAAAATGTTGCTCGGTAAAAAACGATTCACAGTTAAAATTCATTTATTCATTAGTTGTTTCTACTCCGCGATGAAATCCTCCGATCCTACATCGGCAACATCTCTATTTTGTTCACATGTGTCACATGTGACAACTGCATTTACTAAATGCAGGATGTAATTAATTTGGTGTAGTTCATTATTATCTAGCCAAAAATGTATTCCTTTGCAGAAATACGAGTTTCGAAATATATGTTTTATTTCCATAACCAATTATTTTCTTTTTTACATTCGTGGAGCTAAGATACGTTATATTTTCTAGGTATTGAGCTACACAACTTGGAGGAGATGCAGCTGCTTGTTGTAAGTTTTCTTCTTCCATTTATATTGTAATTGATCTGATTAAGGCTCGTTTCCGCTGCCGCCACCCAGTCTGTGCTACGAAGCCGCCTGCTGAGAATGACCACAGCATTTCGACAGTCTATGAACATGTCGGTCAACATCTGATGTTCGACACAAGGTATTCGTGAGCTTGCAGTATTTACCTAATTTGCATTCTTTTCAGGAGCAATGATCACATGAATCTCGTCTGTTCTTGCTCCGAGAACTTTTGTTTCATGGGCGCCCCGCATGCTGTGCATCATCTCTACAATGTCAGGCAGGATCCACAACAACATCACCGCGTATGTTTTCTTTTCTCACTAATCTTTTCAACCATCTGCCTCAGGTTCAATGCCGTCGAATTAGTCTAGCTGACATCGACAATTCTACAAATATGCGCGCCTACCTCAAGCGATTTGTCGCTTTTGGAGGATATCGCCAAGAGGAAGGTGGGTGAACCCATTTAAAAGCTTGTTATTTATTTGAGTCTTTAGATCATTCCCATCATCTTCACGTTCATCCAATGCTAGGAACAGAAGAGATGCAGAGATCGGTAACATTGACAAACTGGTATAATGGATACCCTCTACCTTTTCAGTATTCACAACATGGACTGCCTCCTATGTCTGGAAGGATGGTGGACCGTCAGCCAGGAAGCACTTGGCAGTTTGCTCATAGGCCAGGAGAGGATGCTCCCATCATGGATTCGGATCGTGGTATTTTTTTAAAACTTATCACACATTAATATCTTATGATTGCAGAGATGCTCGGGCACTACGGGCATCATAATAACATGACACCACCTCCGGTCATTGGATCTTCAATTGGTTAGTTGTTATCGCTATTGTTTACTACTTTTTTCGTATGATTACAGGATTTCATCAAGCTGCGCCGACTTTTTATGGACAGAATGCCACTGCACCATACTTCACTGGTTGGAGTTATGGCTCATCTGCGACTTCAGTCAATGGTAACTTTGAAGTTGTATTGGTATATAGCCTTGTCTGCAGGATTTGCGCCAGCTCCTCCAATGGCTGCTGCCCATAGCGTCGCCTCACAGATGTACTTTGCACCAGGTATATATTCACATTTCCTCTTTCTAGATCATGTAAGAGAATTTAGGCAACAACCCTCAGATGCCGGGAGGGAATCGTGCGCCTTCTCCAAATGTACGATCTCCAGTCTACAACAAGAGGTTACTATCACCTCTGCCTTTGATAATCAGTGATGGTATCCTTATTATAGCTATGTCATCAATCTATCTCAATTTCAGCTGCCAACCGTGAAGTCGAGGTCAATTATGGTCATAGGACTCCGTTTCCTGCCAATTCTCGCGGGAACCATGCCAGAAGATGTGCTGCTGGTTGGAGTGAGAGGATCGGCGCAGGTCGTGATGTCGTAGAGGTGCTTATCAATTTATTGCTGTTTATTAATGTTAATTTTAGCGAATCGATCAGGATGACGACCCAGCGACTGATTTTGTGCCCGGCTGGCTCCGCAATTCGGCTGGTAATCTAACTCGCAAACAAACAGTGAAGTTGGTTTTTTTTATTTTTGGTGAAGTATAAATATTTTTCAGCGAGTCCCTTACTTTTCCTCGTAAAGGCAAAAATGGGCCTAGATCCAGAATGCAGGCTGCTCCTTATACTCGTTTTAGGGAGCACGACAGTCAGCGCCGATCAGGGTAAATTTAGTAAACTTATCTTAATAAATTATGACATGTTTTAAGATTGACCCGTCGACGACTTTTCGCGTTTGAGGATGTAATTATGGCCGATACAAGCCTGTTGAGGTATAGTTATTGTTGTCTACTTTTGCATAAATGCCTATTTTTAGACAAGATAGATCTCAGGAATCTGTTCCGAAGAAGAACATCAAGAACGAAATTTCAGATCGCTCTAGCGACTGATCCTGGATCTCTCAAATTTTTGTTTTATGTTTTTACTGTTAATATTTTTAATGAATAAACTTTGTTCCTCTGAATCTTCTTAAATTGAAATTGGGGCTTGTTATTATTTGGTTTGGTACTTTTGATCGTCATTGCAATGAGGCGTGTATAACGCATGCATGCGAGTGAATTGAATTTTATTACACTCGCCATGTATTGCAACTATCAAGGATAAAGTTCATTTCTGCTCGTAAATTTTCAGGCAGTGTAAAAAGAACTATTATTTTTCATTTTCAAATTAAAATTGTTACCAAATAACAAAATGATAAATTCATTTGTTAGGCCACGTTAAGTCCATCCGACGTTCTGTTTTCGTGATTTCAACGTAAAAAATCTGCACGACTGGCTGATTTTCGCAAAACTCTTGGAATAAGTGGGATTATTCGTTAGCAATGCCGGTCCTATCTCTACTGCTAATCATCTTCAGATATATTTTCATAGCTGACGATGGTCTAGTCTTGCTTTCGTTCGTTTCTTGATCTACTCAAGCTTCGTGTATATTCTGGTGCAATGTGTGATGCAAGTTACTATATACTCATAAAAATGTGTTACCCTGGGAAAATACATTCATAAATAAAAAGATCTTGAGTGGAATGTCTAGTTTCATTCCCAATAACAAATGTTATTGCTTTTTCATTCTTTGGATGAATCATTCAAATTAAAACTAGGTTGAATAACCCGTTGACGCTATTCATAATGCATAACATTAATGTTCAATTAGAAACACCCTACTATAAAAGGTGCTGGTAGTAAGTGGGTAAGGCTATATTGATATATTTTGTAATAAATGGCATTGATATCGAAAAAGGTGCGGATAGATCGTTATATCGAACAGTTTGGCCGACTATTTTATAGTGTTAATGTTATTGTGCGAGCGAGCGAACGTTAAACGCGACTGATCCAGCAAATCCCAAATGATATTAGCTATAGCGTGAATAATCTCTCTTTTATATCTTTTGTTAGCTTATCTGTGACGTAGTTGCCGCTTGATGAATATTTTAGAATTGCGGACGGTTTTGGCTAGGGTCCGGCCCGGATCCATGTTTAGTATACGCTCTGAGGTAATCACCGGGCCTACCAGGTACTGACAAATACCAGCCGCTACCAGCAAATGACGGCAGTATTATGTGGTAGCGGCTGGTAAGTTTTGTTGGTATCTGATCAACCAGAGCGCTTATTCCGTGTTGTAAGGTTCGCAGCCTGCATCAATTCTAAAAGTCAATCATTCATTTAATAACTGATCTTTGATTTGATTTCTAGATGCTGTGATTGTCCAGGTTCACTTACGCATGGGTCTAGTAACTTTTTACCCCAATATATGATGTAAAATTGTGAATTTCTTACGACGGTTTGCGATTTTCCTCAACCACATTTTGCTATACATTCGTGGTATCATGTGGTATCATTTCGCATGAGGAACGACAGTTTATTTTACATGCCATTATTTCATCTTATAAAGTCATTCAATAACCTTTAATCAAACTGATGATTTGCTAACTTGTGAATCTTATCATTCCTTTGCCTATTTTAGAGAGTTACTTTGACATAGAGGGAAAGTGCATACCCGGCCCGACCGGACCTCACTTTTCACTATTAGGAACATTTAATAATTTGCAAAACTAATGTTCTCGGCGGGGATTGAACCTTGACCTCTCGCTCCATATTTTCCTGGAAGCGGGCCGAGTCGGGCCGGCCCGTAACAGGTATGGCGAGGCAGACAATCATATTTTTATTTTTGCTGCCCTGCTGTGGTAATCCATACTAAAGCTTATTCAGTATCGTATCAGTTCCTTCGGGACAGAAAGTGCTCTAGAATATATTTCCTAGTACCCAATTTGACTATCATTAGTGGAAGCCCGGAACATGATTATCTGTCATACTACTTGATTATCTATTCTTCATAACGGAACAACAATATTATAGCAGGGCTAGCTATCCGGTCCTGGCCCGGGCCGATCCGGTCGGATATACAGCTAATCCGGCCCAGCAGGATAACCAGCTCTGATTTATAGCATCGTGTGAACTTTGACAACCTAACTACATTAACACATATCTCCAACTTCTAAAAAAGACTTTTTCATGAATTTTAAATGTTTCACATGTTTGCAGGACTGTTCTTCTCACTGCCTTTACTTTCTAAACACTTCAAAAGAGAAATGAGTGTCGGTCAAAGATGCTTATCCAATCGAACACGTTATACAATTGACCTACATATAACACCGCCACAACATAGTTCAAATTGCATAGAATATTTAAGAAGTTTAAGAATATAACTGCAAAATATGATAGAATGGTATAATTCAGTATACCCAGAGGTGGTTATACGGCGGGCCCGGCCCGGCCCGGCCTAGGTTTCAGACTTTCAGGCCGGACCGGTAACCAGCTTTGTGTATAGCTTCCTCCGATACCTTTTAAATGACTTGTCAGACGCGGTTTTCATCTTCTGTCTGGTTAATTTTAAACAAAATAAGCTTACCTTCAATCACAATTAGCTTTAGAAAACCCTTTTCTTGACCCTGTGGCCGAAGTATAGAAACATCCGGCCAGTTTTTAGCCTGCCCGGGCAACAATCCACAACTGCTCGGGCGTATCTATTCTATGCATGTCTAAACAGCTTCCAATAGTACTATGGGGGTCAAAATCGTTTGTGAGCAAGCAAAGCCGCAAAGCCTTACATCAGGGATAGGAATTTGACGGGCCGGCCGGGCCGGGGCCGAAAATTTCAGGAAATGGCCGGGCTTTTCCCAGCGCTGCTTTACATCACAGTATTATTGTTATTACATTAATTCAATTACTATTACCAGTTGATCAATAGAATAATTTTATTTTAAAAAATGTAGAAGAACCGTAAAACGCTGTACTGGTAAAATGCTTTGGACAATTTACCGGTAAACTTAATACCGGCTACCATGCGTACCGTTTTCCCTGCCCGAATCGGCCTTTCCGAAAAGGGGTTTTAACTCCCAACCTGCTGACGATGCGCTCACAACCGACGGATATGATGCTTCCAGACCCGACCCCATTCCCAAAGACCTTTGTTAGGAGCATAATATCACACTATTACAGCAGAACGTGCAAAAAGGTTGATATATTGTATTGTCCTCAGTTTGCCCTTTGGATAAATAGGTCATTTATCACGTTCTTAGCATGAAACGTTGCCTGTTTTCAAGCAACAAAACCAACAATCACCAATGATGATATTTCGGAAGAAAATAGAGCTCAGAGTGTGGGTTTACTCCAGAGGTCCCCCTGGTTAGGCAGGGCCTGTATCCAGCGTTTTTACGCCCAGAGGTGGTTATCCGGTCGCCTGGGTTTTAAAATTTCAGGCCGGGCGGGGCCGGGCCGCTAACCAGCTCTGGTATACTCTGCCCAGGTGCCGTTTGTGTTAGGCCGTTTAGAGAACCGGAAATTGCTATTAGAAAATGTCCGAGGTGTTGTGAAATGAATCTGCACGTTCTTCCCACTTTATGCCGTTATTTTAAGAAGTGTGAAGATATTCCGAAACTCCCAACATTACTTATTGCCCAGTTTGAAGAAGCAAATTCGCTCGAAACTGCCTTCATTCTCTTCGGGCGAGAGAACTTTTGAAGGCAAATTTTACAACACCGCGCATCGTATGAGGCCGGCGTAGTGTAGTCTAGGTTTTGTATCGGACTGTAGTCAGTCGCAATCCAACTCTCCCGAGTTTCGGAATGGACTAACTTGGTATTAGACAGTGTCTGCACAAATCAACAGTCGCTGTTCTAACTGTTCACTACACAGAAATACACTAATCTTAGATTTGCTATAGTCGGCGGCCAAGACTTCTGCAAAGGTATACGGTAAGAACTGCAAATTTAATTAGAGCGCGGCCGAGCAATGGCGTGCATAAACACAGACTAGTCAATGATGCAATGTTCAAAACCACATCTAATCGCTTTTTAATATGAGCACTCACACCTAAACTTCCATATCGTTTGTCCGCCGTCTATAGCGTGTACTTCTTCTTAGATGGTTTAAGGAAACTGCCAGATCAGGCCGCTCCTATCTAGATTAGGATCCGTATGACAAAAACAATTAGATCCACGTAACCCTCATCCTGCTCGGATTTAGTTCATCGGTATGTCACCTAAGATTCAGAGAAGCCGGGAACATCTGGAGCTTGTGCACCCTACCTTTTGAAAGATTTGGTTGCCCAACCCTGGACCGAAGCGCAAATGCTGAAATCCCGTTTTCTTCTGATGGTAGAATTCAAAATATCACTTGCTTTGGGCTCGGCATCCCCAGAAAGTGAATCGGCTTAAAACTGAGCTCAAAATAGCACTGGTGAACAATCTTTCCACTCTACAAGTCCCAATTAACAGAAGTTTTGGAGCTTGTCTCTCAGACTCGCTACAGTAACCCAAAATCCCCAAAAACCGGAACTTTGAAACTTTTTTTGACCACTTTCCAACCTCACCCACAAACGCTCAAAATAGCATAAATCAACAAGCGCTGCTCTCAGTGCTCACACTACATATACTCATCAACAACACATTAATCTTGCTCTGGATGCTAACGAACCGCTGGAAACTTTTTGCAAAACTAAAAAAAAACAAAAAACAAGTGATTTGTTCCCAGAAAACAAATAAATACTAACTAAAGTAAGGATGAATCTCATTTATTTGATAGCTGTGTTATATTGTTTTCGTTCTTAAGGATAGATATGCTGGATAAAACCCTCGTGTTCCAACTGTCAAGGTCATAACAGTATGTCCCCCCCCCCAGTCGGGGGGCCCATCTCTCTAGCCAGGTACCCGCCATTTACACGCCGCGGGCTGGCTAATCCAAATCCATAGCCACAGTCAGTAGTCTACGCACCAGTCGACTGTCGACACACACGCACACTTTTGCTGGTGGTACCGCCGGCGACCAGCCAACCGACGAAACATTTCACTTTCGTTGAGAACGCAGTAGCATCAGCAGCTGGCGATTTTGTCATTTGCATTTTAATAACAAAGTTGTATATCTTTTCTTAGCTGGTGGTCGAAAGCCGGTTTATTGTTTTTTGTAGTTGTAAAATGAGATTTGACAGAAAACAATGGTTTGAGGCTTGCGTTTGAAGCTTGAGAGATTTGTTAAAGCATATGAGTGTTTTTGAATAATAGCTATAGTCTACGGACAATCCTCATGTAGTTTAAAGTCTATATATTATAAGGCGAGCGCACAATTATATCGGTTACTTGTATATTACCTCTTGATTTCCGCGCTCCTTCTGAATTCTACAGTACACCTTTGCAAACGATTCATCCGTCGACTATAGTTCGAATTTAGACTGATCGACATAATTATTGTAGTTTTCATGAATCTAGAGAAAAAGAAAAGATATTCCAAATGTTTCAATTAATGTTAAATGTCCAGGGAAAGAGTCTTATGCAATGGTCCGCTTTTTCTTTGAATAGAATATAATAATTATTGTACGACAACCAGATCATCTGTATCTCTTTAGTAGATAGTTATGATGTTGATCTCTATTACTCTAGAGGAACTTCCGTTGTTTCAGCCACGACCGACCTCAATTGAACGACTATATATATTTTGAATAAAATATCCATTTGAATTCAGCTCAAGTCTAATAGTAACCAAATGCAGAACTGCAATATATCATACATCTACTTTAAACTATCTTTTTTTGGCTCCAGTCCAAAAGACCGTCTTCTAAACTGTCTTTTGTAACATTTTATGTTAGTTGCCGTCGTTTTTTATAAAAAGCGGACAAACATTCAAAATAGCTCTGTCGATTTCTACTTTCAATTCATTTCTTTATGCATTTCAAACAAATTTCAGTCGTAAAAGCACATTCGAACGGAAATTCGAAAATAAGAAAAATATTTAGTCTTGCAAGATTTATATAGGACGTATTGTTTATTACTGGAAAACTCTAAATTTCCCAGTTATCGAAACATTTCATTTCATTATTATTTGTTAAACATTCCAGTACAATTGGTTTTTAAGATGGTTAAATAGTTACATAGTTTTGAAGATGTCCTATTTCAATTCGAATCGAAAGGACAACACGTTTATATATTCCTTAATACTCTACCTTAGCCGACAGGAACCGAGTATATCTGATATTTTAGATAAAACAAGAAAGAAAGATTTGAAAATTCTTAAAAGTTGGAGTAATACTAATTGATTAAAGGTTGCCACTTTTGTTAAAAAGTTATATATTTCCTGTAATCGCACATATCATACAATGACTGTAGATTTTTTCGCCGCAGGGTTTCGGAGATTCATTACGGAATCTTCTGAGCAGAGACGGCTCCTTTCTAACTTTCAGTCTTCGGGTGCACGAAACATGGGAGAAATAAGCTGCTGGTTTTCCAAGCCTTCTAGCTACGGGTAGTCGAACCCACAGCCTCAACTCCTCACGGATTTAGAGACCGCTGCTGTAACCACTAGGATAAAGCGCCCGCTTTGGTAATAAAAATTATATTACTAAACATATTATAGTATATGTCCTAAGACCATGTTAACTATATCACCTTTATTTATGACAAACATGGTCATAAACATTGTTAACAAATTAAGCAGCGTTTCTGTTCATTTTGAAAGCGGCCTTCTAGAACTCACCTAGTATATCAAATCTGCTTTCTATTTTATCATTTTAAGTTTCATATGCAGAAAGCTTTTATTATTTAAACCATAAATGTTTTCACTGTTTCGAAAATTTCAAACAATTTTTACAAAATCGAAAAGTTTCAAAAAAGTATACAGTAGGTCGTCGTTAGTAACTTCAATCAACGTATTCCTTATTGTTTAATATATTGGCTTTCACTCTTCTAAAAGGGTTCCATAATATCAGTATTATCTTTTCTTTTATAAACCATACTAACTTTCCTTTGCTTATTTATTATGTTCATTTTCTGTGTAAACTTGCCTATAAAAGTGTTCAGATTGCGTGTAAAAAGTGTAAAATTACACGCCAAAAGTAGAAAAAAGTGAAGTCGAATTTCCTGTTGCGAAGATGAAAACTAAAAGTTGTTCTTTTCCAATTGATATGTTTGTTTCTGACATTTCATATTACTAACTTGGTTCTTACCTAGTTACTTATGTTCACAGGGGATAGATATAGCTCAGAGGTGGTTATCCGGTCGGCCCGGCTTGGGTTTCAAAATTTTAAGCCGGGCCGGGCCGGTTTCTTGCCTTTTGTACCCCCCTGAGGTGGTTGTTATCCGGCCGGCCCGGCCCCGCCCCGCCTAGGTTTTCAAAATTTCCGGCCGGGCCGGTAACCAGCTCTGATATAGCTCCAGGTCCTACAATTTTTCATGGCACGCTTTATAACTTGGTGTTTTGCTGATATACGCTTGTTTGCAAACAGAAAAGAAATATAGTTTTGAAAACTTTAATTTTTTCATTATTCCTAATAAACTTTCAATTTCAATTTGCATTCAATTTCAAATGCCTTCGAAGAAACAAATTGAAAACCGTTATATTACTGCAAGACATCTGCTTTTGAAACTTTTCAATTCAATAAAACTTATCGAGCAATATTTTGTTGAAATAACTTGAACTAACGTTATATAAATAATGTTGGGTCTTTGTATAATTAATGTTATAAAAATAATAATAATATAGATAAATAAAGTTATAGTTATAGCCTAATTATTTTGTAAAGATTCGGTGAATGAGCCATACATTCGGGATTACAAACCATCTTGGAGTGTAAACAATTCAACGCTCGTCTGAGCCCCTTTTGCGAGCGCCGCGCCAGCGTCTTGCAGCTACTCTCCGCCCAATATTGTACTTTGCAATCACGCGCGTGGAATTTACCTGCTGGCGCGGTGTAAAAAATCCTAAAAATACACACGTTACACTTCATTATTACTCTTGGCGCTGACTATACAAATGAATGGAAAAACGGTAGATTGGTAGATTTTTCTTTAACAGTACAATATTTATTCAACACTGCTTCTCCCAAGGAAGCCAATCTTTTGGTATAGAATATATATATAATTCGCAGATTTCTATTATATAATTGATTACGAACACTGCTTTTACTTATAACTAGTACTAAAAGCATTAAAGTAATTTATTTCCTGTATCACTCGTATCACAATAATAGTAGATTTCTTCGAGGCAGGACTTCGGCCATTCATTCTGGAATCTTCTGAGCAGAGACTGCTCCTTTGTAACATTCGTCTTAGGGTGCACGAAATTAATAACTATCTGATAACTAGATTCTCGATATGCCTCGCGATTCAGAAACATTCAGTCCTGCACCTAGAAACTTGTTCCACACAATCCGAACCCCACAATACAAATCTAACAATATTCTCTGTTTTTATTTTCCTAAACACGTTGTTCGGTGCGGTTTCAGTCGAGGTCAAACGGCAGAAAAAGGTAATTCGAGATAATTGATGGTAGCCAGTTAAATGGAACCTAAAGATTATAAGATTTATTTTATCGGAGGGATATTTTTACTATTTACATCGACGCGATTCTAAAAGCAACTGAGTTTGGGTATTTTTTGATAGTGAATATACGAACGTCTTGTTACAGCCCACTTTTGAAGTCCAATATCGAAGTTAAGATGAAGCAATAATTTTAAAACTACAATAGTCCAATCTATGCTGAAACTGTTGTTTCGCGCTGCATAGGGAAAAATTTGAACTTAATTCCGCAATTTTTCGTACTTTAAGTGAATTGGTCGTTCATTAAGAAAATGAACTGTTTCTGCCAATTTTATAGCTTTAAGAACTTGGAAACGCTAATCCTCGGTCGTTTTTTACTACCAAAAATATCACTACTTTATTAGTATGCTACTTTTTAATTTGCTTACTAAAAAACTAATTTTTATATTCAAGACATCAACATTTTTCTGAACCTTTTTCCAACGGGTGGAGGGCCGGCCCGTTTTCTAAACTCTTCCGTTCCGGCTCGGCAGACTTTTCAGGTTTGTGACCCTGACTCGGCCCGGTCTGCTAAATTTGCACCCTTGGTGTTATAACACCTCGAACATATAAGCATTTAGTTCCTATTTCTATTCATATTTCTCTAATTTATCTCGTTTTCTGCATAAACTGTCCTTGTTAAGCTTGATAATTTCGTTTCGCACGTGGCTTTAAATGATTACACAACAACCAGATAGACACTATAAAATGTGTACTATTTAACGCCTTAGAAGGACACCGGTGCCATTTCTAAATCTTTGTAATGCTAGTGTTTTATATATGATCCAGCTTCAAGCAGATCTTTCGAGCCAGGTCCCGGCCCTTTTCAAAGTTGCAATGCCGGACTAGGGCACTAATAATAAAGTTAGACCAGAAATTTTTTCAGTTTTTGTCATGTGATATGTTTTAACACTCTCTACTTAGAAATATTATTACTGCGTTTTTCAAACAAGTTGCTTGAAATGTTAGTGTTAGGCTTCAATTTGCATTGGTTCAAGTGTGTTACGTCATTGTTAATTTCAGAGCCTGGGCTCGGCTCATTGACAGCTTTTAGGGGATTCACTTAATACTTTGCTTTAGTTAAGATGTTTAAATGTTTTACAATTGAATATTTATTAGACTATTGTTCTGAGATAATTGTTTTGGATTAAGATATCTCCTATATTACAAACTAAATGTCGCCGTCCTTGTTAAACTTTTCTTAGAGCTTTACTTTTGAAACAAATCCAACCCTTAATAAGGTGCTATTATCAAAAGTGAGACAACAAACAAAATTCAACTTGTTATGTTTTGTTTAGTATACTACACTAAATTATTTCTGTCTATTTTGTGAACCTGAAACGCCATTAGAACTGTCCATTATACTTTAACAATACTTTGTACAACGTCTTTTGAATATTTTTATCTTAATTTTTATTTCTCTGAGGATAATAACTAAAGAGATATTTCACTTGTCTACTTAAAAGCTTTTGTAACATTTGACTAGCATAAGGGAGATTTATTTCCTCCTATATTTATTTGCTTTTTACCTTTTGTTGATTTAATCTATTAAGCAAGTTATTCACATGTATTGGGAGAAATAAATCAGAAGTTCACTTTTTAACCCGGTTTCGCTAGTTTTCAGTTTTACTAAATAAAAAAAATAAAAAATAAAATTCTTTTTGAAAACCTAACAAACTGGAAAACATGAGACCTTCTACAGGGAAAAACCTTATAGCAGTCATTTGTATTGCTACCATTTCTAGCAAAAATTGTACCACAGCGTTGAATTTCGAAGGATTTGTTTTAAATTTAAAGCTTTGCTTCTTAAAGCGAACTATTATATTCACTAACAAAAAGAGGACTGCAGTGCGCGGTGCGTGAAAGGTTTGTAAAATCGTTCTTTTGTTGTTTTTGTTTGTTGGCAGAAAAATGCTATTATACTAGTTTTATTTTGTTTCATATCCAGAAAAAGACAAATACGCAATAGCGGAAGCCTGCTATACCACCGCGCTCTGCGATTTTTGTTTCTTATAGTCTATAACAAACAAAAGACCGCGGAGCCACATATATTTTTTAATCCACTAATCATAGCCTTGTTAATTATACTCAATTTAAAATAAGATCTTTTAAGCTACTTTTAAAGAGGTCACATCAGACGTTAAAGAGATAATATTTTATGCGAGATCAATACTTGTCATTACGGTTCCATTTCCAGAATCATTGTTAATTTTTTTGTTGATCTTTATAATAGAACAATAAAAGTAGTACTATTGAACCTCTTTCTCTACCTTTTGCATTCAACTGCTTTGTAACAGATCTTCTACGTAACAGCATTGTCTGTTTGCACTCTTGAGATATTGCAAGCAAATCAACAGCAAACTTGTCTTATTTTGTATTTATTACTTAAGTTTATTATTTTCTTAGTTCTTATTTTAAATAAGTTTCATTATTAAACGTGTAGTTTTTAAAGGTTAGCTATAGTCCGCACAAAGAGTTGAAAAGGAATCTCGCTAAAAATGGCTCGGAAAGTCTTCAAGAAACAAAAATTTACGCAATATTCTCCAAAAATACGCAAGCAACACTTCAATATTACTCTTGGCGCTGACTATAACGATGAACTTTGCTCGCTTGCACAAGGTTCGTTGATATTCCGGAAATATGTTCGGAACTAAAGTAAGTACTGTTATTTTCTTTGATAAAAAAGTTTTTCGTCAAGATGCACCTTTTGCAGTTTAATATTCGGCCAATCTTTTCTACTTTTAGAAGATTGATATTCTTATCAAATATTTTATTCAAATCAAAGCAAATCTCAAGATGGACCTCGATAATGGTACCAAAGTATTCTATGATTTTGATTAGTTTTTGAATGGATTGCGCAAGAAGTCAAAGATGAACACTTAACATGATTAAGTATGACTGTATAGAATAGTACAATACTAACTTATAGTTAGACGTATCTTTTCTTCTACAAGAACAAATTCAAATATAATGGTCTTCTAGTTGTTCAATTTATTAGCTCTATCCTGCAGCTCTAATAATATTACAAGTCTCAATGGTTTATAAAAGTTTATATTTACTGTAATCACACATGTCACGCAATAACTGCAAATTTCTCCGAGCAAAATCTTTAGCCATATATTCTGAAATCTTCTGATAGCGAGCAAAGGTGACTCTTTTCTGTCATTCAGTCTTCGGGTGCACGAAATATGGAATAAATTTATGGGATAAATCAGCTGCTGATTTCCCAAGCCTTCTGCGTTCTGTCGAACTCGCAGATTTAGATCTTAGCGGATTCTGAGACAGCTGCGCTAAACAAACTTGCCAAAAGTACCCGCTTATTATTTAACACAAAAATATTTAACAGAATATTGCAACAATTCCAAAACAATAAAATATAATCTTCTATGTAGGTTGCATTGGTACTTCGAATGATTGAAAGTCGATTTCGCTCGACATACTGCTATTTTTCAATTTCTCTCTTACGAGATTGGTGTTTTTCGGTCAGATTGTTAAAATTTCATTCAAAAATGAAAGAATGAATTTGATTCATTAGACGACGAAATTAACTGAAGCCCATTTTGTCCAGTTTATCAACTAGTAAAGCATTTCTAATTCTTAGCAATCACTTTGTGTAAAAGAAACTATGTGAATAGAATAGAATAGGTGTATTTTAGCATACAACATAAGACATCAATAGAAAACATTAGAAGATTTAATTTGATTGATTTTCTTATTTGAATATGTTATGAATTGAATTGAATATTTAATGAATAATAATAGATAATATATTTTATAATGTATTTCCATACTTGATGTTTTAAATTATATAAATATATAAATAATGTTCATGATTAAGTTTATATATTGTTATTGCTGGCAAACAATAATTTGTTTCCTCCAAACATACCAGTTTTTGCCCCGTATTTCTCTTTTTCTTTCTATTATAATGGAATAACCGACTGACAAACAATGTTACGGCATGACTGATAAGACTATTTTAACAATAAAGAAAACTTTTTTAAATGTTTGTTTTCAATATTTATATTCTTTTTAATAATACTTTCGCATTGTTATGCATCTTTCATATCTACCTGTAGTTCCTAAAACGAAGTGTGTTTAGGCTAGCGATGCAATACGAATGTTAATATTTTCTTTCTTAATAAGTCAAAGCTTCTCAGTAACAATGATCTACGTGTTTCACACCCTATTTTCTAATTTTTAATTAAGAGGCGTAACCTATTCCTTTGCTTTCTTACAGGCATGTGACTTGAGGTTCGGAGAAAAGTGATACGGTGGTCCCTGGTGAGAAGAATTCCTTACTATAGTCCATAACAGAAAAATACTGCAGTGAGCAGTGTTATTTGTAGCTTCAAAAATCGTTCGATCTGTGGCAAAATTAAACTTCCATTATAAGGTTCGATGCGCAATGTTTTGTTTGATGTCGGAAAATTATTATTGTACTAGTTTTATTTTGTATCATGTCCCGGAAAAGACATATACGCAATTGCGGAAGCCTATGTATACCACCGCGCTCTGCTGTCTTTTATTTGTTATAGACTATAACTAAATTAATGTTGTATCACATCTTTTCTCAACACAAAAAGTCTCTTTCAAGAGTTTATTTTCTAGCGAAGTATTCAGGAAAGAGATGATGTTAGATTAAAATGATTCAAGAAAGAAGAACTCCCATTTCCCCAATTCCATTCGTGTTTATATAGACCGCTGCTCCCAAAAGACAGCGGTAAAACATAGCTCTTGGCAGAGACTATAGCCTCCTTTTCTGATTAGATTAAGCAAATATTAGCTATAACTATCATACAACATACGCCTAATACTTAGTATCACGTCAGTCTGTCTTAATATATAGTTATTTTAACCTAATTTATTGCGTTTTATTTCTTCAATATGTTAATTGTTACTTTATGTTTTTAATATTTCTAATACTCATTACTTTAGAGGATTATGTATCGTCTTTCTATTGCAATATGTCTCATATCTCTGGTAAGTAGATTTCTTTTAAATGTGCACTTGAATTTCAAAAGGGAACCTAATGTTAGATACATATATGCTGACCAATGAGAACTGTATACTGTTATTTCACAGTAAATAGACCTTGTATTCTCATTTATTAATGAGAACATTGCACGTTTCGATAACTGGGAAGCGAATAGTCTTAAGAGCAGGACCTTATTTTTTAAACACGTTCTCTTATATGTTTGGAATTCGACTATAGTTATTGAGTATATCAAAACATCAGTTGTAGCAGAACGGTTTTTTATTTTTTTAAACCTGATACCGCTTAGATCAAAACCATTGTTTAACTAAACACTCTTCTTATTTCGTATATTGTTGCAACATTCCATTTAGATAACTCCTACAGTCAATGCAGTGCGTAAGAAACAGACTATAATACACATTGATATGAAAGGTTCGTATATAATTATTGTAATTGAGAAATTAAAAATAAACTTATAGCTAAGAACTATGCGGGTATTCTTGAAAAAAGAATTCTGATTGAGGTTTATACTATGAAAAAGAACCTAACATGGTTACATTTTACGCATTGTAAGTAAATTAGTTGGTTACACACACTGGTAGTCAATATATATGGTTATATAGTCAGTGGACTAATCGCTTGCAAGGGATTACGGTACGAACTGCAAAATTATTAGATCTTATTAGAGCTAACAAATAAAACATATGCTCTAATTCAACCTTTTTAGACCTTTTGCCACAAACGATTAGACCGCCGATTATATATTATAGTTTTGAATCAGATTTTAATAAAATATAAAGGTCTCATTTGGAACTTATTCACGTATTAACATAATATTTACTATGAGCAATATCTTCCTTTATATCTTTACTAATTGTTAAGGTACTGCAGCTCGTCCTGCTTATTTTCAACAAGTTTTAACAACAATCAGTGATTTAGGAGCTACAGGAGTCATTTTGGAATGGGAGGTATAATATATTACACATATAAGAGTCTTATTAAAATATATTAGAAATAAAATATATAGATATAGTTTAGTTTCATAAGAACTAAGCAGAAAAGAAAATATGCAAATCTATTATTTCAAAAGTTATTCGCAATATAGTATGCTAAAATTTGCACAGCAAGCCTGTCATAGTCAGTTTGAGTCAGATTTTTTCAAGATTTCGCTTAAATGTAGTCTTTATCAATAGCGTGTAGTATCTTGAGAAGTATTGGTTTTAAATATAGTCTGCGCCGACAGTAATATTGGAGCGTCACTTGCGTATTTATAGGATTTTTAACACCGCACATGTAGGCAAATTGCACGCGCGTACTTGAAAAGTACGATATTGAACGGAGAATAGCCGCCAGATGCTGGCGCGGTTCTCGCAAAAGGGGTTCCGACGAGCGTTGAATTGTAAGCTGGAAACTTAGAGCTAGATGGTGCATTTCATTATTATATGATAGTAAAGTAGCTTATTATTTTCAATGAACATACTAGACTATTCCAGGATATGTTTCCTTATGCTGGGAAATTGGCCAGAGTGAAAAATGGAAATGCCTATTCAATGCAAGAAACGATAGATATACTAGATCAGTAGGTTTTTTCGGCACATGATATATTTTATTGATGCTAATTTAAAAACTTGGATGTTGTCAATTTGTTTAGAGAAGCGATTCTGCTCAAACAATTAATATATTTCTGAATTAAGGTTACACAAATGTGTTTAAGCAAATTGATTTCGAGTATCAAATTGACTGTTTTTGCTGAATATTCAACGTACCGCCTACTTCTAATAACTATTTCCAGTGCTCAATCGCTCGGTCTTACAATCATTCCACTAATACAGACACTTGGACATCTGGAATGGATTCTAAAGACGGAAGAGTATGCAGAATTTAGAGAGAATCAGACATATCCAATGGTAGCTAATTTAAAAGTTATTTATTTCGTGTAATCGCACATATCACACAATAACTGTATATTTCTTCGGCGCAGGGTTTCGGCCATTCATTCGCCGAGCAGAGACGGCTCCTATCTCTGATTAATCTTGGCGGGTACGAAACATGGGATAAATAAGCTGCTGTTTTCCTAAGCTTTCTGCAGCTACGGGGAGTCGAACCCAAAGCCTCGGGTCCTCGCGGATTTAGAGGCGTCTGCTCTAACTACTAGGTTAAAGCACGGTAACTAATAATGTAAAGTAAAAATAGAGGCTATCACAAGGGCTCCACGGTAAAATCGTCAAAAAGCAAACTCTTTTAAATGCGATTGAAGATTTTTCAATTCAGCACAGTTCTGTTTTTGGTAGTTCTGTTTTCTGGTGGGATTGGTCTGTTTAAGCTCAGACGGGGAACGAAGCATTAAAGTAGTTGTTGTCTTAAAAAAATGGAATTTAGAACAATCGTTTTATTAAAAGATTCGTTGTCAGCATTCTTATTACAGGTTATGTGTATCGGTGATGATCGAGCCCAACAAGTTGTTTTGGATATGGTAAATCAGGTAGACATTATAATTTATGATAATGAATTTTATTTGGAGAATTTGGTATTTGTAAAAAACTTCTAGAACACAATATTTGAAAGTATAAATGGCCATGTTTACGAGAAGGATCAATGTGCCTACTTTTCAATCGAATCTTTTTTCTTTCAGTAAAAACCATAGCTCAAATGTTTTGAGTACGTTGAAATCCTCTGTAAATAGTATTGACTAGTTCGTCCGATGTTTTATTCTTACATTTCTCATTCTCTATCTCAATTCTCATTAGGATACAATTCTCATTAGGATCATTTTATTACAAAACTTTATAAATCATAGTTACGATTTCAATTTAAGGTGTTATCGGTTCACAAAAAGTATGCTACTCCATATTTCCATATAGGAGCTGATGAAGTATATCAGGTAACTATAGTTTACTTATAAATGTTTGCATGTTTTTTACAATCAGTAACAGTGTTAAAAAAGAATTGCAAGTTGTATTTAATGCATATATTACTGTGTTACGAAGTATTTTGACATCGCCAGTTGTTAGTTAAAACCTTTTGGTTAGTTAAAACGTGGTGAGAATTAACATATTTACTATGCTAACTAAATTTTCATATCATTAGTTGGTCATTTTTAAAGTCAAAACAGTTTTACCAGTTCATTGAACATCTTCGGTTGTAACGCAAACAAATAATGTATGGAATTGAAATGTTTCCAAGGTATACATAGTTTTAAGCAGATCTATAATAATAATAAGTTTATTTTAAAAAAAATAAAATATCAGTTACCGTATAATAATCATTAAGATCGGAGAGTGTGCTGCGGACAAGAAGAAGCTAGCCGAAAAATATGAGAACAACGTTAAGAGAATGGAATTCGACTATCTTAAAATGATTGCTAGTAATATTACAAACCAAATTGAGAACACAAAGGTTTGTAAAAAAGACCTCTTTCATATTTTCAAATAAACTTGGTCGTTAAATGATGAATATGACATTCAGACTACTCAATTTTGAGTTATCTGGTAGCCCGGTCCGACGGGAAAAGTTATCAAAATATTTGTCTCGGCCTGTTCGTTTGAGAAGTTTCATAAGATTGGCTAACAGCTCCTTTACTAAAGAACCACGCGTCAAATTAGTCCTTTAGGCTATTTTGGAGATATCACCCAATTGCTTTTCTGTTATCTTAATATGCTCGTCTAGTTTTGTTTTATAAGAATAATATGCGAAATATAATGTCTTTAAACAGTCAGAAATCGTTTTGGAATTGAAATGTTTTCAAATTTAACAGAAACGAAGATTATTCTAACCATCAATTTTTTCTATGAATAAATATAACGTTTTCAATGACAATCTAGAAAATGAATCTCTTCCAGGTGCTAGCGTGGTTTGACGAATTTAAATCTGCAAATTCTTCGCTGATACAGGAATATTCATTGAACAAACTCATTATTCCGGTAGTATGGAAATACACTGCGGATTTAGATAAGGTGAATAAATTTATTAGAAGTCCCCCTGAGCCGAGTCGTGGGGGAACGGGCTAGGAACGATATTTCGAAACTGGGGTACTGACCGGAGCGGGACCCAACATTTTTGAATGGGGTCTGTCTGTCCGGCTCCAACCGTTCCACACCCTAAATTTAACTGTTTATAATGCACTTATCTATAGGATCTACCTCTGGAAATGTGGACCAATTTATCGCATTCATTCAGTTCTGTATGGGGAGCAAGTGCATTTAAAGGTATGACATTCTACATAACTATTTTATAAACAGTCCGATACGAAAGTGCTGCTGAATTATTAAACAATTCTCGTTCAAAATAACTCTGAAAATTTCCTTAAAAAGAAATTATTCGCAAAATAACCAAGTAACACTCCATTATTATTCGTTTACTTAGAATTAAGGAATAACTCGGTGATGGAAACTAATACAATCAAAGAGAGAGAATTCTAATGCTTGCATTTATTACAATTTACATTTATTGGCAACTTCCCAGCCTGATCAATTGTAAAAATCTTAAACGAGTTATCAAATGAATCTGATTGACAGAATAAACTCAGCACTTGAATCATATTTCTACTTTTCGTGGTTTACATTTTTCGATAATTTAAAAGGGCATAGTCAAATAAGCTGTTATTATTACCATTCATAATAAAAAATGTTCCATAATGTTTCTTTAATAGGGGAAAAAAAGGCTGAAAACTGGTAGTTTAGGCGCAGATGGTTCGGCTCGTTACTGGAATAGAATTAAGCCATACATTCAAAATAACAAAGCTTGGTAAGAACTCTTTTGTTACGAAGTCACTTAAACTCTTTTTGCAGGTTCTTACAAAGTGTTAAGTATTCGGATCTATTCCCCGACTTCCAAGGAATGATATTGACTGGTTGGAGCAGGTACAGACAAATATTGAGACTATTTTTTAGTAGGAACTGTAAAAAATAAGCCTGTTTTGACTAAGCACTTTAAAAATCGGTTCCAAAATAGATATGTTCATTCCTCTCATGTTAGGCCCGGGCTTGTAGCTCCAATAATAAACTTGGACAGCAATGTTATTGCTTTGTTTATCAAACAACTTTCTTGGAAATTTAAACGGTAGCCTTCAGTTTCTTTGACATCCCTTAGTTTAGGGTTCGGTGCGGTCCTTTAATTGCTTTAAATAGTTGTTAGCTCAAAATGAAAACGTTCTCGCTAATATATAGTCACTATCACGAAATTGAAATGTTTCTTATATTTTTAATTAACCAAACAAAAGAAACTTGTAATAATTCTGTAGTATTCCTTTCAACAAACAATACAAACACCTAATTCATTTATTCATGTACCCCGAGAAAACGCATATTTGGGTATTTTAATAGTATTTGTTTTGATCGCTCAATTTTATTACCAATTGTATTTATAATAAATATTCTCTTTAATAATTATTTTAGATAGGATCATTTTGCGGGCCTCTGTGAATCTATGCCATTGTCAATGACATCTCTAGCACTAAACATTAAAATTGCACAGAACTTTATAATACTAGGTAGTTTATATTTATGTCACGTTAACGTTTCACTGTATTTTATAATTGGAACACAAATATTAGGCTTAGGCACACGGAAATAACTATATCATGTAGTCTATATGTAGCTGCGTATAGTCGGCGGACAAACGATATGCAAGTTAACGGTCTGAGTGCTCAATTTAAAACGCTTCAGTAAAATTAGCAGTTCCTACCATATACCCTTGTATAAGCTTTGGCCACCGACTATATCGTACAAAGTATTACCTCATGCAAAGCAATGCAAACATTAATGCAAAGCTTCTTATAAATATAAATGTTTGCAACTTTTCATCTAACTAAAACGTTAAACTACTGAAATAACTTTCTACAGAAAAGGATGTGGATCAAATTACTCGAATCTTGAAATGTCCGCCTGCGACAGACCTAAACTCCATGATCGCCGGGACAGATAAATGCCGATTTCCAGGTTTGAAATGTTTTATAACTATATTTATAATATGAACAAAAACATCTACGGATGAATTATATCATATATATTGAACAAGGGATTTATTTTTGTTTTGATTTTGATTCAATATATTCAGGCTATAAAGTCCGTGATGCTCTGTCAGACTTTAAACAACTAAAAGATTGGTTCGACAATGCAACCTGGATTCATAATAGGTAACTTTATTCTAATTAAGTTGGTAATCACTGTGTGCCCGATTGAGTTTCTGAAATTGCCGGTATTCGGGATTAAGCTAATTTTGTCTACTCAAAAGGAAGAAATTGGTACAAAAATTGGCTGGGCTTCGGGATGATGTAGGATAAATTTCCCGCACACTGTTACTAACTGATAAAAAACTGAACGATGTTTTTTTTGTTTAAAATCTTCTTCCCATATGATTAGTTCTTCAATATGGCTAAATTCAAAAGAATTGGCAACCAAAAATATTAAGAAAAATATTATAAAAATCTTGTTTCTTATTATATTATAAAAATACTACTATAGCATTCAAACTACCCAAATCGATTTGTTGCTCTGAACATATGGATAGAAACTTTTCAAATCAGTAAAAATATGAGTAAATAAAACTGAAATATCCTAATTTCTTTATAAAAAATGTATTATTTCTTTAAAATACTTCCTCTGTCATAATAATTATAAGTATAAAACTTTTTAAAAAACGATAATTTATTTTTAAGAGAAGACGGTTGGCTGCAGAATTCTCATCGCCTACTTTCTGCATCGAATCCTCTGTATGTGGATGCTATTGGGAAACAATATGAGAAGAATCTAAAGAAATTAGAAGGAATAATTGACAGAATTAGGTTAGTAATCAGTATCTGCTTTTTAGTAGCTTATTTACATAAAAACAGACTAGAATAGTCCATAACAAAAAGGAGACTGCAGCGTCGTGTAAGGTTTGTAAAATCGCTCGTTCCGTGGCAAAATTTACCTTCCATTATATGGTTCGATGGGCAATTTTTGGTTTGTTGTCAGAAAAATATTATTGTACTAGTTTTGTTTTGTATATTGTCCAGAAAAAGACAAATACGTAATTGCGGAAGCCTATGTATACCACCGCGCTCTGCGGTCTTTTGTTTGTTATAGACTACTATGAGCTCCGTAAATTTAATCATCATTCATTTAATGAGTTGACCGAGTTGTATTATCGTTGTTAACTACAGTTTTTATATTAATGTACATCAAAATTCAAAGTATCTGTTTAAACCCATGACATAGTTTATACTAGCTATCTACCTCAGTAGCTTCTCCTCCCTAATTAAGACAATGACACCGCACATACAATATATTAAATGAACATGTTGCTATTCCTATCCCTCATACCTTGCTTTCTCCTCTTGCCAGTCACATCTCATGTCCCAGTCGGTTCTTCCCTATCGCCCCGCCTCCTAGCTGGCGATCTCTTGCTAGGGCATCGTGCGATAAGTCACGACAGTATCACATGATCAGTTTTAAAACCTTGACTGCAGGTGCGGTGAGTAGTTGTCCAGCGGGCTGTAATATTTTGCATTCAAATTAGCTTTGAAATACCTTTATAGTAGCGAAAAAAATAATTTTGCGCCACGTTGGTATCACTACTATGTACAGCGTTAAAAATTAAAACTAAATCTAGGTTTAGCAATAGACTATCGACGTTGTTTACTTGAAAATACATTCTTCTTCTAAATTACATTAAACATAATGATATTTATTAAGATTGATCAATTCAAAATTCGCATCGACCACTTTTCAGGACTTTCAGAAGAAAACATTTCAACTAAAAATCCTAATACTTACTATCATCTGAAAAGTATTCTTCGCAAATGTTGCAAAAACTAAGAAAGTTTCCAACTTCTTTTCTTAGTAATATGTATAGCCAAGACTCAAGCCATTTTGAAATAGTTTAGTTAACTATGTTTACTGTATTTTTCCTTGAAATGTAAACTATATATATTCGCTCTACACGGTTTTCTTTAAATGAACCAGTTAAAAAGATGGATGTCAAACCGCCTAAATCGAGTAATCCCAGAACTGTTCATTAAAATAATCGCCCTTCTTTCATACGAGAGTTGGTCTCCCCTTTTTCGAAAGCACAAGCTTCGGGTTCAGGCGGGATTTATTAAAAATTAGCAATGCTACGACTGGCGTTAAAACTAATAAAATTGGCTCGCGAAACCCTACGGGATTAGGCAGCCATATTGGTTAATTAGTAAGAATAGGTTCCGCGTCGGGGAGCAAACGGGCTTTGAAAAATTGGGCCGTTTTCTTTAGGCGGAGCCGCCCTACTTGATTATGTACAGCACTTTAGCAAAAGACACCGATACATGGAGATTCTTCTTTATATTATAAACAATCTTTTCAGATCGTCAATGAATGAAATATTCTATTCCGAC
>JAQGAV010000668.1:0-28759 GCA_034691345.1 Phasmarhabditis papillosa
ATATCTTGAAGTTGAAAAAATATCTATGATTTAGTGTATTTATGGCCGTCTATGGCCGGCCATAGAACTTCTCCAAAAAACCCGGCCATGGCCGGCCATTGAAATCCGCCAGCCTGGGAATTTTATCAAAATCATCTTTTAAATTGGAATATTCTTGTTTCCAGACCCCCGAGGAAGAAAAGAACAATAAATCCGCGCAAGTGACAGAGAATGATGTAAGCCGCGATGTTAAGTCTTTCTTGACCCCGGAGTTTTGCAAACGAGCGCGGATACTAAGGGGTAAAGTACTTGAACCCAATGGTAAGGAAAGCACTGAAAATTCGTCATTCCGGATCCAGATTCTCACAGCCCTGTTCACAACTACTACTCGAACACTGTAGCGCACCAAGTGCATTTGAGATTTTATTGTTAGATTTTAAGTTCTATGGCCGGCCATAGAACTTCTCCAAAAAACCCGGCCATGGCCGGCCATTGAAATCCGCCAGCCTGGGAATGGTATCAAAATCATCTTTTAAATTGGAATATTCTTGTTTCCAGACCCCCGAGGAAGAAAAGAACAATAAATTCGCGCAAGTGACAGAGAATGATGTAAGCCGCGATGTTAAGTCTTTCTTGACCCCCGAGTTTTGCAAACGAGTGCGGATACTAAGGGGTAAAGTACTTGAACCCAATGGTAAGGAAAGCACTGAAAATAGACCTATACGGTTTGGCCAGAAACAATCTGAAATGTTTTCGAACTTTTGTTTAAGAAAATATAGGCGAAGCACATATCGTCTGCAGGGGTGTACGGTCGTTGTGCAAAGGAGCCGCGGATACTAAGGGGTAACGGACTTGAACCCAAATGGTTTAGCGCTCCAGCCCAATATTCCCCTACAAGCAATTAATCCGTCGACTATAAACCTAATTAGAGTTATTTCAATCTATGATTCTGTTACAGAGCACTTGTGAGAGCAATGATGTTAAGACGGCCGCTGCTCTTACTAGCCAAAAGGTAAGTGCGGACTTCGAATCTATTGGTTAGTTAAATAGGTCCTGGAAAAGTCTGGGGTAATTTCGGAGCCCCTATAAGGCCGGTTCCGAAAAAGAAGAATGGAAACAATGGTTTCTATCGCTGTGGAATATACAATTTTTTGCTACGGATAGTTCAGAATTTCTTGTGAAAGGCCCGGTGTTTCGCTTTGAGTGGTTCATTGCTGGAAGAGATTGACTTATTGTCGACGGAGGATTTGCTTGCAGGTAAACGACTGCGAATATTGCGCTGAAGCGCTAATACCTTTGGGTGTAAGTCGATTACCCTTTAGTATTCGCGCTCCTTAGCAAAACTGACCGTATACCCCTGCGATCCGTTCTTCGACTATACAGTATACTTAAAAGTCTATACTTGAAATTAAAATTAATGGAATCATTTTAGCATAATGCGCAAAGTAAGGATGTAAAGACCGCTAGTCTACTGTCTCAGAAGGAGAGCCAAGATGGGGAAACCGCACATATTATTGTAAGTTTAAAGAAGCTGACCACAAATAATCCTAACCAACGCTAGACCAATCCTGCCGCTGTCCCAGCTCATCCGCTTGCTCCAGCTAGCCCCACACTTTCTCCAGTTGCTCCTGACAGTCTGCTCCAGTTCCAGAAGCCGCCGCTGTAGCCGGTGCTTCGCCCGGTTGTACCACCCGCTCCAGCCGTTCCTCCAGCCGGTGCTCCAGCTCCACCAACATCGGCCGAGAAGACTGGAGGGGTTAGTTTGTGGAAGAAGGGATGATATGTAGGTGTAGGATGGATACTAGCCAAGAGCCAGTTTTAGTTGCCAAATACCAGAACTGGGTCTATTCTGAATTATTCTTATTGTTCACTCAAGTATCGACAAGTCACTCAGCTAGTCCAATAGAAACTAAAACTATTCCTTCCGAACCTAAAGCCATTTTTATTTTAGGACAAATCTAAAAAGTCTAAAAACAAGAAGGCTGCTGCTGAGAAGAAGAACATGGCTGGCAGCAAGGAATCGAAGACCAAATCGAAGCCGTCGAAAGCAGCGAAGTCGAAAAAAAGTAAATATTGTTTAGAGGAATAAAGAATAGTATTGTCTTTATTTTGTTTCATTATGATGCTTATTGTTGGCAAGTGGTGTGGGGTCTGAATGGTATGAACCTAAAAGTTTCATCTAGTAACGCTTCGCTGATTCCAAGAGTAGTAATTTAGCTGGTTCCGGTCAGAATGGTTTCAAAATAATACCAACTTTTATATAAGTTCGTAGCTCCAAGCTAGTTCATATGGATTCTGATTTCTCTTACAGTGCATCTTCATTAGGTGAACAACAAGCCAAGAACATCTCTTTTTCAAGAACTTCCGGATTACTTTCTTTGAACTTTATATGTTTGTTCTTTTGAATCTTACAAATTAATCGGGACCAGTTAACCAACTGGCGCATACCTTCATTATTTTGTTTAAAAATAAGTTAGTTGAACTGAGTTTCTGAGACAACTGTTAGTGTCTGATCGTAGTTCCCTGTGACTAGCTTATATACCAAACAATCGTAAACATTCATGTTTGTGTTGCGGTATCAACACATGATGCAGTTTGCTTTACTCTAGATCTACAAAACAAGATATTCACTCAGTCGTAGTAAAGATTACCCTATCTGCCCTACAAGTTTCACAACCAGGGCTGCGTGGATTGCATATTGTCGTCATTCCGGATCCAGATTCTCACAGCCTTGTTCACAACTACTACTCGAAAACTGTAGCGCACCTAGTTCATTTGAGATTTCATTGTTAGTTTTTTTAATAGACATAATACGCCTGTTTAGATTAACATTATATTCTTGTACCGGACTTTGTTTTAAAACATACTGTTTTTTCCAAGTTCAGATATCAGGGGTGGGAACTAACCGGTCCGTGCCGACCCGTGGCCATAATTTATCTGCTGAGCCCGGCAAGACTTTCCCAAGTCCCTGCCAGAAAATATGGAGCGAAAGGTCAATGTTCGATCCCCGCCGAGAACATTAGTTTTGCAAATTATTAAATGTTCCTAATAGCAAAAAGTGTCGGCCCGGGCTTTCTTAATTTTTTAAATTGTCGGCCCGGCCCGCCCGTCCGGACTAGGCCTGCACTTTTCGACAAGTATGCCTGCCGTGTAAATTCCCACCTCTGGTGCTTTTGATATCGCTGTAAACTATGTTAGTTATTTCAACTTATTTCAAATGTATATCTTATATAGGCATTTAAAAATAATAATAATTCAGTGTATAAGCAATATAGAAAAGGTGACGCTAACACAGATTGCTTTCAATAGAAGCGGTTTCTTCATTTACTCGATGCGAAGGATCTTGCGAAGCGGTAAGTTAAACTAACAAAACACTCAACATTCCTAGAAATAGTCCTCAACGTACTAGAAGTTTATAAAGTTAAATGTTCTGTTGATTTGTGTGCTTTTCGCAAACTCTCGAGTTTGTTGTCACACATTGCCAATAAGATAGTTTATTTTCCCGTTTGAGTTGACTTTTCCGAGCTGGCACCGGCTGATACCAAGCTCGCGAATATACTTAGCAAGCGTTCCTTTTTTTCTCTATCAAAACAATATAATATTTACCTATTAATTCGAAGTTAATAACTATCCTGAGATCCGAACATTTCCTAGTGAAAAGCCTATAACAAAGGACAAATAGGTCACAGGACTTTAGTTTTTTCTCGAATTGAAAAACAACAGCTGATGTGAACCAAAGTCACAATCTTCTATTGGTGTTCAATTATAGTTTAAAACTACAATATTTTGTTGCATTGATCTTATATGTGCTTATTGTTTGTCTTTGTTTTAGCCATTGTTGATGTTGTTGAAGCTGCTGTAATCTTCGAGCATCACGTGGATATTTGTTAAAAAGTAAATCACACAAACCAAGGATTACAAGACACTCGAAAACGTTCGAGTTCTTAAGCTTAACGAACCAGCCTCTTATAAATAGTCGCGGTGTTATAAATATATATATTTGGTGACGGCGTTCGCATGGTCATCTTTGTGACGTCACAATGTCCTTCCCAGAAAGTTCCCGTTCAGTTTTTATGTTACGAAAGTTTACGTCTCTACAACGAAACATAACAATACTTTATTTCGTTTTATTTTAGGTTAAATGTCAGCCATTCATGAAGGTGTTCCCATGCGGTCCGCTTCATGTCTTAATTGTCAAAAGCCGATGAGAATGGACCCCACTCATCGCAAATTAGATGAAGAAAACTTGAAAAGGCCTATGGTTTGTCCAATCAGAAATGTTTATTAAATTCTTAACATTTCAGGGAATGGATAGTGAACGTGAGGGTGTCAATGGCAAGTCAGTTAATCTTCTGAAGATTATTTGTGATATCGATGTTCCATCAGATGCACCGATTTGCAGGGTATGTACGTAACTTTGCCGTTTGATAATTATTTTTCTAGGAATGTTCGGACGATTTAATTCGTGATTTGGACGAGAGGCTAAGCTCCCTTGAGCAGGAGAATCAGTCATATAACAGTCTGATTGGTACACTACAGAACATGAATGCCGTTGAAACTGAAACGGTTGGTCAGCTTACACAGCAGCTAAGGAATCTAAAGGTATTTTTAAAATGATTATGAGAGTAAATAAGTTATATCAGGACCAAGAAAAGGACTTGGAAACAGAACTAAAACAGCTGATATCGACTGAACGACAGTTAGATAACCATTGCAACTCGCTGAAAGCAGACTTAGAAAAAGATTCTGAAGAGGAAAACCGCTTGTGGCGCATTTTCCGGGACAATCACAAGTAATATATTATGGTTGTTAATATCACAAGATTTTCTTACAGACAACTTCTTGATAGATCTAAAAACACTAGTCGCATAGATGCTGAGTTGAAATATGCCGAAATGCAACATCGCAAGTTAGCACAGATGAATGTGCTTGACTTGTGTTTTCATATTTGGGTGGACAACCAGGACGGTACGATAGGTAAGTGGTCTAATATAGACATTTGATTCAAATATTCCGTCATCTGTTTCCCTGTCAAGTGAAAGTGTTTTGGTCCATTGCTTCTTTACAAACAAGCAGATTTTCCTTGCTAACGCTTATTCATGTTGTCTTAACTGATCACATAACCTTCATTTGAAAGTTCCAAATTGTATATATGTTATATCTTAGGTGAAATAAACAGTTTGCGACTTGGCCGATTACCTGACAAAGAACGTGCTGTTGAATGGGTGGAGATCAATGCTGCATGGGGTCAAGCAGTATTACTGCTAGATGTAAGTTTTTCTCCGTTTGTCCATACAGTCATAAAATGTTCTGCAGGTTTTGATGAAAAGGGCTAATGTAGCTCAAGGCAACACCAAGCTGATACCAATGGGGAGTCATTCTTACATCAAAATTAAAAGGTAAATTCTATTATCCTATCATAATTTATTGTATGTTTTAGGTCTTCCGGTGAGAATCAATCGATTCCCTTGCATGGATCCGGAAGCTTCAAACCTTTTGGAAACAATAACATTGACAATGGAATTATGACCTATATTCAGTGTTTCGAATCACTTTGCGCAGCTCTCAAGGTTTGTATCCCAAATGCAAAGTTCATAATGACTGTTTTCAGAGCCGTGATCCAAATTTTAAGCTACAATATAGGATCAACAAGGCCTGTCTAGTTCATGGGAATACTGAATATTCCGCAAAAATGATGCTAAACAGTGAAGAGCGTTGGACCAAAGCAATGAAGTTGTTGCTAACTAATCTCCGTACGGCACTATGCCAAGTTGCTGCGTTAAGGCCACCCACATAATTTTTGCTCAGAAAATTTGTTTTTTGTACATAATGTATTGAGTTTTTCATATTGCGGGTATTTTTTTTATAAATTTTACATGTCTTTTTCTATTTCTTTGTTTTAGTCTGGTTTTAACCTTCTTTACATATCTTCTTGGGAAGGAACTTAGAATTATTGGTTTTATTGTTTTAGACATCACGGAATTTGTTCATGGGCGGTGGACGAAGAACGCATAAGAGGTCATCCTCGTGTAGTAGGTGAGTACTGGAGCTATTTGCCAATAACTGCGCAAACCGTTGTAGGCTCGTATTCGAACGTATTTTAGTGACTAAAATCCGTATTAATAAATGCTACTTTTTGAATAAATCCGTTTCCGAAAAAAATGAGATCCGATCAGGTTTTGTGATCCTTGCGGTAGCCCTGCCTATAGGGAATTACCATGTTCAATATAGCACATAATTTCGCCGTAGCTAAAACTCGGCTGGGTATTGTATGTATGCTGCTAAGTTGTATACAATAGTGTAATTTGTAACACCAACTTGCTAAAAAATACATGGGGTATTTTATTCGTAAAAAGTCATTGGTTTCAGTAATTCTGGGGATGAAACTTTGACACGGAATCAGATGAAGCCTAAACGACATTTCAGGATTAAATCTAATAAACCCGAAGAGGTAATTCCAGTCAGCGATTACTCTAGTTTTTGTTATTGTTTTAGTTCTCATGGTTGTTCGCCCTAACGTCTCTGGTTCTTTTGTCTCCCTGGCCAATAAATGAAATTCTCAACACAGTAAATGGTTAGTTTTCTGAAACGGCGCTCTGCACCGATTTTAGCTTTCTGTCTGTTTCTTCTCTTTTAATCGTAATCTTTTTCTCTGTTTCCACAAGTTTCTATAGTTTTGGCGTACACAGTCTCTCACACTCTCCGTACACCTTGTGGTATGATGTCACTTTTGCTGACAATTCGCACCGAGCGCCGCCCAGCCAGCTAGCGCACCCCGATTGAATCATATCGATCTGAGCAAAATTTCACAAAAATAGACCGAAAAGGTTGCACATTCTAAATATCAAACAACATTGCTTTTCGGATTTTGAAAATTTTTGTCATATCGGGAATCTGGATGGCATAATAGTCTTTATTCTTCTTTGTCCAATATTTTAATCGTATGTTTGCTATCAGTCCGGGTTGTTATCTTAATTTTTGACTTTTCCGTATCACATAATATTTCATTTACTAACAATTTCCACACCACACAAATTTTTTCCTTAAGAAGATTCATCAATGTACAACAGTTTCAACGAGTTCGGAAATAACGCGATCCATTACAAGCCGCGACCAGGTGGAATCCGTTACCGAGATGACGGACCATGGATGCAATACCCATGGAATAACCAAGTCAATAAAACCCCGTCTCCAGTGGTAGGATTTGCCCTGAGAATTGAGTTATGCTGAGTTATAGGTAATGCCATTGATGGCGGAAAGACCGCATCCCAGTCATCTAACGGCTCCCACCAGGTCCATGCAAATGCCCACTACCTCATCTGACGTGTCACAATCTAGTAGAATCAACGATCCTTCCTTAGAGGTACTAATCACAATGCTAGCTTTTAAGCAACGAATATATCTAGGATTTTGATTTGATTGACGTTCTTTGGAGAAGCGACATCGCCGATGAGAAGGGTGCCAGCCATATGGGCCCAACAGACCAATTCGAGAACGACCTACAGCTTCTAACAGAAAAGAGCATGGTTTCGGTGAGAATTTATGTCATAGTTTACGGAGTGGGCAGTTTGCACATAAAATATTGTGGAAGCATTTCATGGCATCCGTAGTCGAACCAGGTTCCTCTCTGATCTTGATGATACGCCATGTACGCACAGTCTACCTGAATTTGTGAAGGTTTGATTGGAACATCGCGATAAGCTTACTTTTGGTTCATTGGGTTGTGTTGAATCCCAGTTTAAGTAGTTCACAGCTGAGCCATCGCTCCATTTGTACACTTGTTGGGCGTCCTTGATTTTATTCAATCCAATCCATATATTGTTTTCTTAGAAAATATTTCCTTACGTTAGTGATAAACAATGAAAACTGTCTCACTTTTTCTTAGGGTGTGTACGAAATCATTTTCCATTTCATCCTGAATACTAACTAGATGGCCTCCCATTGCTCGACAGAAGTTTTCTGCGGGAATCCACATCGAGTCTATCTCAAACAGCTTGTACCAGTAATCTCCAAAAAGCACCCATCCCTATCATTATGTTAACGCTGTTATCAAGTTTGCTTACATTTTGCGTCAGTGCCAAAACTGTCAAGAGACGAATATTCGTGTCAAGGTTAGCCGCTCTTGTACCTGCTTTCGATTCAAAACTTTCCTAAAAAATTTGTTGATACCATTCTAAATTAAATATTACGACCTTTATAGTTGCTGGGGTAACCACCGCTGTAATAGGGGATATTGAACATAATACCAAAATAATGAGATACATAACAAGAATGGTGGACTTGCTACAAATTCGTTGAAATTGTGCTTATTGTATATATAACAATTGTTTACTTTCAATATAAACTATTTTCAGCATTTGTCGGCCGAAGAATCATCACGATATGAGGACCTCGCAAAAACGTTCTTCGAGGATTTCTATTACCCCGGTGTAAAGAATGAGCGCTCTTCAGGATTCGAGTCAATTGAACTAAAGAGAAATGCACCAACACCCACTGATGTTTGTACTGATCTAAATATCTTATTTATCTTTGTTTGATTTAGGAGGATTTGGATGCCTTGCTGGAGGATGTAGCAAAGGAAACATCAGAGCTCAATCGAGCAACACAGACTGTACCTGATTCAGTACTTGAGCCAGAAAATACGACCCCGCTTCTGAATAATGTAACACTATGCGAGGCTATGTATCCAGATAGTAACGGTATGCCATTAATTTAACGCATGTACTATAATTTGTTACAGGCTCGGAATATATGTATTCGGCAACTGGTGCAACAAATACGACTCCCGCCGCACTCTACAACACTACACAAGTAGCTGGCGATGATGTAACAACATGGACTCAACTATCGCCCCGTGATGGTAATTGCCTTCATTGTCTTCTAAAAATACCTTGTTTTCATTCAGTTTATCCTACAAGGGCCAATTTCTCATTCCCTCCAATTGCATCAAATGAAACCGACGTTGTGGTGTCTACTGGCGTTTTGTATGATCATAGATATCAGTCAGAAAGTCAAGCGCCGCAGCAACGTCAACATGTATATGATCCATACTATGATTCGCGAACAGTTTCTTTCTCAAAGTAGGTCTTATCGTTCTTGCCGGTCTATCTGTATTTCAGCGAGTCATCCATGACTTCGGCAAGCTCACGGGATAGCTCTCCTACGTATAAGAGTGAAGCCGAAAATGTATCCCCGGTGTCTCGATACTTTGGCAAATTAGCTCCGAAGCAGAATGATTATCAACCTGAGTTCAAGCCTATAATCCGCCCAAGGTATTCCTTTTAAAAAATTAGCGAATTATTGTCAAATGTTATAATACAAATGGGAGAATGTTACTGACGGCAGAGTTTCAGCAGTCTGCACACATCATCTATGGGTCGGGGTCGTCGTGGACGCCAGTCTAAAGATGAGCAACTGGCTGCGTCGAACAATTTACCGGTCTCTGCCAAGGATATTGCTGAAATGGCCCTGGCTGACCTGCAGAAATTATTGAAGAGCGAGAAGTTGAACGAATATCAAAAGAATTTGATCAGAAAAATTAGAAGACGCGGTTAGTACTACAAAAAAGTATATTTTTACCATGTTTTTTAGGTAAGAACAAGGTGGCTGCTAGAACCTGCCGTCAGAGAAGGCATACAGGTCAACCTTGGACTTCTTTGGTGAGATTTTATACATGTGAGATTAAATTTTTGTTAATTTCAGAGTGAGCATTCAGCTGAGAATGATTTCGAATGAGTGATGTTCTCTCAGCTACTCTAAGTGATTTATTTCTGTACTTATTTTTTTAAATCATTATGTAGAATACTAAGATCTCAGTAGACCCATCAAATCCAGCAATAGGCGTGTATATGTACCTTTGTTCTCCCCCTCATTTTTCTATATTGAGTAAGATCAGATTTGTTGTCTACCAGGTACAACAATTCGACGGGTTATGAGATAAAATTGATAATGAGTTCCGGTTTTATTTCTTTTTTATCCTTTTTTGATCATCTATGTTATTTATTTTTGATGTACATCGTTTATTATTGTATATTTTCTGTACTTTGTAAAGTAAAGTATATTATATCAAATCAATTTATTCAGATACATATTAATACTTTTTGTTGACCCACTGCTTAATGATATGGTGAGCAATAGCTCCATGTGGTGGGATATAGTGTAGATTCTGTCGCTCGTCCAAACTTCTGGGGAGGCCCTTAAGTTAATATCAACAACAAACTTTAAAACTGATCACCTTTAGAAACGGATCCTTTATAGTTCTTTGCAATGCGATGCTGATTTGTTCTCGGGTGAACCACCGTGCGGACTCCAACTCGGACGGACAGCAATCGATCTAATAGGGAGTATTTCATGAAAAAAAAATTTATAATACCTTTTGGTGTCTATCGGAGGTTGCAACATGCGCAACCATTAATGAACTATCCGGCATTGGCCAGGGTTGACTCATGTTCAACGAGCGAATATCGGAGCAGTCAATTCCAACTTCTTCGGCAACTTCACGTCTGACACAGTCGGATAAGGATTCTCCGGACTATCAAATATCAATATATTCTGTTTATTTCGCAAAAATTACATGCGCAAATCCAGCCACACAAGTGTAAACACCGTTAACAGATCCTCGATGACGAACTAGAAGACAAAATTCATTGGTTACATCACGAATAAGGGCAATGGTGACGGGTGAAAACTGTAACTATACTATAAATACAGAAACTACTGAAGCATATACCGTCGGGTAGAACACACGTTCACATTGTGTACAAGAGGCTCCGCTCTTACTAGCTCTCATTTTAAGAGTAGAAGTGCATTTAGGACATCTCAGATATATATGAGACCAACGAGATAAGGATTGGAACTTACAAGTAAGATAGTTACAAGACTGGGTAGGAACGATTACCTTAGCCAACAGATTTCTCTGTTTCTCATCGGGCAGGGTAAGCATGGCCATTCTGAGGTCGATGAATTTCCCACCTAAACTGGCGGCTAACTTATTTACGACGTCGCTCTTCTGAACTGGAGAATCAGGCGGTGGACTTTCCGTTTTTACAGCTACTCCAAAAAGCGGAATCTATAAGCGCCACTACACTATCAAACAGGGTCCGTAGCAAATCAACAACTGAATGAGTTTGAACCTACTAATTCATCATTTTCGGACATAATAGCATCTAGAAGAATCGAGTGGCGAATATCGAAATTTACTCCATATTCTCCCAATAATCGCTTCATATCTATAGAACCATAAAAATTAATGAAGAGAAACAGGTTTTCACCTATGAATGAGTGCGCCTTAAGGCTCATGCCGCCATCCTTGTTTTTCAAAATTAAAGGCCTTCGATCAACCATGAGAACCATCTGCGATCGAACAAATTCCCTGCATGATATATATCAAATTTCATAGTGAAAATAATTAATATAAATTATAAACATGTTGTGTAGGAGATTGTCTAATTGTATATTTAGCTCGAACCCCTCCACTCTAGTAATGAAGGTAAGGGATGTTACCTCATTAAAGCATCGTCGTTAAGTTTCCAATAATCGAGCAATCTTGTCTTCTCTACATAGCTACCATGCTCATGAAAGTGAAGGTTTCTCTGGAACGATATGCAGAACCGCCTGCTAAGCATAACCGACCGCTCTGCCGACTAATGCATAATATATGTCCGTGTTAGAGCCATCTTCTTATACCAGGAGCAAACCCTTGATAATTAAACTCATCCTGAGATAAAACGTTTATTTTAAATTGTACAATATATCACAGCTACCATGTACTCCGAAATTATGAAAACAAACAATTATATAAACATGAAAAGGTGATAAGATCAATAGTGCAAAACTACAAGAGTATCTTTCATTGAATGAAAGTAAAACTAAATAAGAAATAAACAATATAAACAGATATAGTAACAAAGAGAAATGAGCATAGTTACATGGCAAACTGAGCAATGAGATTAGCAACACCAATTACAATAATAGAATAGTGGAAGACTTTCCTTTTTGTTGTTAACATACCATCTAATTTTAACTTTTTCATTTGAATGAGATTCGGAAGAGCAAATACGTAGACCAATCCACAAAGGGCACCAACATATCTAAATCTCCAACACATAGATAGCTACCCTGTTCAGCCATACCTTAAAATACTTCCAACTTTGGGATAGAACACAGCAAAGCAGATTGCAACACACATTACACACATATTCAACAGTACAACCCATAAAATTCTAAACAATGAACAGTATTAGCAAAAATAAGTCGAGTGTTACCCAGGATAACCATTTCCAAACACTGTATAGAAGAACTGATTCCTGGTCAGATACATGAGTAGAGGCAGTACGGTAATAAGCTGGAAGAGCAGGAATAGTCTTGCCGTGCTGCTCAATATATCACCCGTTCCAAAGTTGTTAAGAAAATTCTAGAAGAAATAATTAAATATAGTCGAACTAATAAACGTACATCACTAATACAACTTCTTTGAACAGGAAAACCAGCGTAGAACGTGATTGCTATGTATACATAACAGAAGGCGGCCAGGAAGTAGGCAATGGAAAGATCGCGAGCCTGAAATTTTTAAATATCTTATGATAACAGCAAAACTAGTGCAACTCACGTTATTTTCTGGATTTTTCTGATTTCGGAGGATTGTCCTGACAGCATTGTGAATGAAATACGAGAGGGTTAACGTCCCCGATAAAGCAGGAAACCGCCAATTGGCAACTAAAATAAATAATTGAAAATGGTATATACTTTTAGCGTACGTTGTACGTAGTGTATTGAATCCGGATTTACGAAATCCATATTGAAACCACATTCTATCAGCTTTGATCCAGTAAAAACCAGAAGATACAGCACAGAAACAGTGCCTAGCACATTGAACTTTGTGAAGAACGTAGGGGATTTGAAGTTAAAGAGTGGAAATGTGATGAATGCGAGATAAAACGGAACAGTTCCCTAAACAAATTGGTAACATAGCAAACAACGCCATATCTTACTTGAAGCTGCCAAAGACGATCGAAAGACCACGAATCAGCAGATGAACTGTTGGACCAAAACGACGATAGATCAGCAAACTCATTCAAAAACACCTTTTCCATCTCGGCAGGACAATATACTAAAAATACAGATAAATATTCGAAATAAAAATGTACATACTATCGCAGGTAAACGTCTTATTTTCCATAACTGGGATGGTTGAACTGTTTGGCTGGAGCGATTCTGAAAAATATACTCCTTAAAGAATGAAAGTGTTGCATACCGTACACCACATTTCCAGTATAATAAAGAAAATTAGACATTAACACCCAATAGACGGTTATTCCTCCCATGAACACAACGAGGGAGCACACAACGGAAATCAAATATCCCGTCTTGCCGAAGAAATGCTTACAGACATCGGCAAATTCCGCATAAAAAGGATCAACCGATAAATCTCCTGTAAAACGAAAACAATCGTAAGTTGTTAGCAGGGTATAAATATAAAATTGCTATCTTAGATGCGTCAACCTTGGCCGGCAGCTTTCAAATACAAGCAAATGCATTACGTGATGAAAATAGGAACTCACGAATTCCTGACGGACTTTCAACAACAAGATATGCCGTATACAGACATAACCCCATCATGAAAATAAAAATGAACAGTCCCAGTCCCAGACCGGCCTAAAAATGTTGTTGAATGGGAATACTTATCTGTTGAATGTTACCTGTTGAAGTGCCCATGGCATTGCTAGCAAAGAGGTACCCATCATAGTGTTCCATATCGAAAATCTAATGCATCAAGCTTATTAACCTTATAATTTTGACAAACTCACATCGTTACAATGCTGCTCTGCTTTCCACCACTGTCCTTCATGTCGTCAAACGGGAGTATAGAGAAGAATTCAGAAGGAGTCACATGGTCGGGCATCCGCTAGAAATTGCAAAAAGTAGCCATTGTGGGCAGACGACTGATCAGCAGTGCATGACTCTCTCGTACAATAGGTAATTAAGTATAGCAATAAGAGAAGCGACACGAAGAGAGCGGAAGGCGTACCGTCGAGCGGTTAAATGAGCTTTGCCCGAAAGGAGAACGCGTAAAAGAAATCATCCGAGTGATTGTACTTGCGGGAGTTTAATGAGGTCAACGCGACCAATCGGAGACATTTCCGAATGAATTTAATGGAAAATAAACTACTCATCCGAATTAACTACCACATCAATGCGCTTCTAAATGATCCATTCAAGGACAATTTGTGCCTCTGACGCATTTTTTGCAAATACGATTAAGGTAGTTTGCTTGTACTTAGTTTGCCATTTACCGAGATTGCCGTGGATGGCATATTTTCATTCTCACGGTCGAAAGAACAAGAATGTTACAAATATAGACAAATGATTTATTTGGAACGCTTTTCTCACGGATGTGAAGGGACATAACTTATTCAAAAAACGCTGCGCGCGCAAGAAACAATAAATCTTAATAAAAAGTCTCACGGAACACTGGAACAATGATTTCTAAAAATAAGAGAACATACCAACTGCTGACCGCCGGGATCCAGCCTATTGTAGAGTCGATATCGCAGTGCATTGTTATGATCCCGAAAGTCGTGTTCGGAGGCGAGACTTAATGTGCTACCTTCACGAGATAATCCAATCCCACCTAAAGAATATAGGGTTTATTCATAAAGTGGAAAGAAAACCTGTGAACATATAGGGTTGGCGTTGAACGCTGCCGATTGGTGGTCCAAGTTGTGAGGACGAGACAGATCTTTGTCGGATTGGACGAGATTGGGGAGCACTCTCTTCGTTTTCGACCAGAGGCTCCGTACTGAAAACAAATCCTACTAAAGATATCAAAGTGGACTAGTATAACATAGTTGACCACAGCAAGGAGCGGCAAAATCTTTTCAATCACTTTTTCCAAAACGAACCCTTGCCTAGAATAGCTATGTGGTGAAAGTAAAAACTATCCTCTTGCATATATAGTTGAAACTTTTTAATTTTGGTTGTTTTTCTTTTCACCAATCAATATTTGTCTAAAATACGACCCCCTTGCATAGGAAAAGTTGGCCATAGAAACATTTGCAGCTCCTTGGACTACAGTGAAAATTGTTATTAAGAAACAACCGGTTGACACTAAAACCAAATTTTGCTCTTTATCCAGCGAAAAGCTTGAACTATTATAAGCAAGTACCTTTGATTTTCAACACTTACTCTTCATTATAATCTCCAATTGCGCCGTAGGATGACATTTTCAGCTTGACATTGGTTTGCAAAAGATGTTTGTACTAAAAAAACTGTTTGAAAACTTTAATGAAGAATCAATATAGAGAGATGGTTATGTGCTTGCCGGTGATATGCAATCTAATCAAAATGTGCACTAGCTAGCGTGGACATTTCGCTGACCAGTGCAAGCAAATTCCATGAATAAGACAAGCTATCCAGTTGTTTCATAATTTGACAGTGGGAGCGCTGTGAGCGAGTTGACAATAAACAAACGTCAACCAGAACATTGATGAGTCCCCTATATATTTCGGTTCCCATACATACCAATGAACTCGGCATCCAGAATGCAAATTTATCAGCGCAGACAATTGGAAACTTTCAAAGCGCGATGTTTTAGAAGTGTAGAAAAACTGATGGAAGATAAGGCAATGTCAGATAAAGGGAAACAGCGCATGATGGCCGGTTAGCGAGCCACCAAGATCAATTCATATTTGACAAAACTAAAAAACAGCTTCCTGTGGTCATATTACCAAATCCAAATGGAATGCACATAAAAATGATATGATAAGACAATCAACCTTTATTAAGTAACAACATAAACAATAAATAATAAGAAAAACCCGGAAATAAAACAAAATAAATTAATTAGTAAAACAATTTAGAAGTATTTACACAAAAACAGCTACACTAAGTGTGATCACTCATAATGGAAAGAATCAGCGCGCTCCAACCTGTGAAAGGATGGCAGCCTCTTCCTTCACCCGTTCTATCGTCATAATTCTCCCATAAGAATCCAGTTCTGGTGAATTGCTGCAAAATCCAAATCATATCGAACGTTAGATAATAATATTACCTTTGTCATGTTTTCCACCAAATTCTTTTTCAAAGCAATGAATATCGTTTTGGCTAATTCTTGATTAGGACCGTCCACTGAGGAATAGTGTTCCAGGGCAGACAGGACTAGATAATTCATATTTATCCAGATGTATCTAAACACAAAAGAGATAACACGGCTAAAACAGTATTCAAATACCCTCGCCAATATGGTGGATCGTGCTCAGTATTACGTGCAGCGTAATAGGGACTCCGCTTCGACAGAGATCGCAGACCATAATCGGTCCAAAGACCCTGTATCCAAATTTATTAAAACACAAAATTTTGCAGTTTACCTCGGGATTATAAATTCCATCAAGAACTGACTTTAATTCAGGAGCATTGGCAGGAATTAACTGCATCATGAGAGGGAACAGGCTGTTGTAACCAAATACATCGTCAACCAGACCCAATTTCGGCGTCGAGGTAACCCTAGAAAGCTGCAAAGTTACGAGGGAGAGAAAGCACTTACCGCTTAATTAAATACTGCCCTGGTTCTTTGGCAGGCACTTTCTTGAGCTCAACATGCTTACTGTGACTGCCATAGTCAGAAAATGCCTGAAAATGTGTCGAAATATGAATCGGAGATTGCATAACTATATATAAACTTATTTAATTATTCTGAACGCAAATAACGCAATAAAAAATACCTTTGCTTCGGTGCTCCAGTGAAGTTTTACAAGGTCTTCATAGTTAGAGAAACGCTTAGAATCATCGGAGTATCTTTCGTATGCCTTTTCATCGCCATGCAGCTTAGAAAGTCGCGTCATGACACGACTAAATACTGCCATCCAACATCTAAGATCTAAGTGATATTCCTTAAATTTTAGAGTATGCAATTATCATTAACAAAAAAAAAATCACCTGAGCGCTGGGATGACTAGCGCGTGGGTAATCATCGAGTCCCGAGGCCAGGGTTTTCGGATTCAATTCTCTGTCAGTGGAACTGTTGCGACCACGCCATCTGAAAAATTGCACAACAATATGACAATATCAATGATAATTTGCAAAATACTAGTGCAATTAAAACACCGCGATTAGAAATTGACAATATCAACGTGCATTTAACCTACGGGAAAACAATAAGTACCTAAACTTTGAATCTCCTTTTCCGCGTTGACTCGAAAGCAGCCATTGATACCATTTTTCCAACTTTGGATACATTAGGGCCAACACATTTCCATGCTTTTCAAGAACCTGTAATCACCGCATATATCTGAGATTATAAAAAATTACTGACTTCCTCATTTTGAACCAGTCTATCGAAAACATAGAGCAAACTAGGAGGGTTAGCAACATCTGTTTTCTGCATGACGTACTCCGACGGTACCTGAATATAATTAATGGAGATCAAAATAAAACAATGGCTTACTTTGGCTTCCGACTCCACCCCTAATATCATTTCACGAGGCATCCATCCCTTCTCATTCATAGTATTCAACCAAGAGGTTAAAATCTAAAATGAAGGATAGAAGATATCTAATAAACTTGGAAATACATCAATTGATAGGTCGGCATCAAAACGAGAGATCAGGATGTTGTGAAATCCTTCATCCCAAAGGAAACCACGAGGAAAAAATGGTCTCGATGGAACTGCGGAAAAAAGCGAATGCGGTCCGTAATATGCAACATCATTTCCCAGAGCAACCTTAAATAAGCACAATAGTTTTCAATAAGCGGCATTTGTACCTTAGTATAGCCGTGCCAATATCCCAGTCCTCCAAGCATGTTTGATAATGCAATTTTTCCCATATCTAGACTTTTCTGGGTGTAGTTCTGAACATAAGGCTCATTAAGTTAAACTGTAAACCGTTGTTTGCACCTTTCCCTCCAGATGAAAAACATTTGAAAATTTCTTGTTAAAATTATTTTCACGCTTCTTCAGTTCCTCGCCAAATGAACTTCCCGTCAGTGCCGAATGTCGTTTAGATCTATAAAATTTAAGTTTTTAAAGTAACCATGGCTCTATCACCTCATCGATATTTCAAAAGAAGACTCTGCTTGAACGTTAAATTGCACAGCTACTAAATTTCCGTATTTAGCTTGATTCTTTCCATTAAACTGAAAAACCATACCGCGGTCGGTTTCAAGAGCCATCTGGAAGAAGTGTGTTGAAATCGGGGTACTATTGAAGTTCTAATACCATATGTTGCAACATCAGATCATCAAGATGGTCCAGAGGCATATGACCATCAAAAACCAGATTCGACCTCAGCACATCATGTTTTTGTGGTACTGCTATGGACATTTTTAATCCACCAAATTGACTTCCAATGGATGATATAGATGATTCATCGAATGAGAATTTGGTATCGGAGTCCTGAATCACTTGTTTGATGCCTTCGATTGATAATAATACCTGAGCAACCATGTAGAATATAAAAGAGAAGCGCCGCCCACGTAAGCCGTTGCTAGAAATTCTCGCAGTCCATGTGTCTTCATGATTCAGCCAGTCAAACTTCATTGATACCTGCTTTTCAGTCAGATTCTGACGACCAAATGTTTTTCCATCGGCTGATACCCAGGCATATCGAGAAATGTCATCCTCTAAAATATATTAATAACAAATATTTGATAGAATAAAGTAACCTTGACGACACCAGTGTCTAATGTTAGGCATAACCGCTCTATCTGGTTGTTCATACCACATTACTCCAAACAAAGGTGACCGAGGATGACGAGTTCTTAACCCAAAGTATGTATGCGCTCGATAAGTACCCCATTTATGCTGAAAACCATGTTCACGTCTAGTAACTAAAAGTTCTTACCTTGTCGATGGAGTCAGGTATCGGAGGTAGCTTTTGAGGAAGGCCTGGCTTTGCGTAGACGTACACTTTCGTCACATAGGCTACAACTGCTAATCCAGCAGCAATAATGAAAAATTTGGATAAGAAATTTACCCTGTCCGCGGCAGTCCGTGTTGCTGGTGCCGCATTTCGATTCCTATTAGCCGGACGTTTCTTAGGCTCGCCAGGCATACCCTAAACTGAAGATATAATATAGATTCATAATGTGTTTATGAAAGTTTTTCAAAAACTAATAAACAGATTACTTTATCATGTGTCAAATTCAAACGTTATCAAATGTTTCCATTACCCAACGGCCGTGACTTAAAATGTTAGTACGCGGACTGCTGGTCCATTTAAGCGCACAAGCCAATTTTTGATTCAAACAGCTATAGCTGTTTAACATACGAATTATAATATTATAATATATATATGTCGTAAAATGGACTACCACAAACAAGAACTGCTCATTTCAGAACTGCTACAAAATAGAACTTTTTCAATACAATCATGTTCGCATTATTAACAAAATAGTTTTGTTTTGTAGCTGTTCTCGTTTGTGGTACTCCCCATCAAATTAATGTGTATATGTATATGCATTTAAATTAAACGTTACTTATGTTTATTTAGATGTCTGCGGAACGATCAAACTTAAACTTTTCTGGCAGGACGCCGGATCTATCCCTCTCAACGAGTAGAATATCCGTTGTTCGCTCGGCGATGGGGAAAAAGTTTCCGGTCCAGAGTACTCCAATGGCTACGAAAGGCGAACACATTTACAATGACTCGTAGGTAGAAGTTTTTTGTACTAGTAAAATGTTAGTTCAGACCGTTTTCAACTAATGGGGTTTCTCCTGTCACATACACAGATGCCTCGAATGAATCAATTGATGGAATAATCAGGTAGAGTACCTAATAGGTACTTGTAATATTCTGAATTTTCTTATAGGCGGTTAGTAGAAACCGGCGACTTCGCGTCTGCAACAAACTGGATTGATGCTGCTTATGCTAAAGAAAGTGAAACGGGAACCTCTTCAGCTACAACTGAAGTAAACGTGCTTAAGCTCGCAAAGTATGTAAAGGTTTGATATACTCCTTACTTCACCTCTAAAGGCACAATATCTTAGGATCTCACAATTGTCGGAGAGTACCTTCGTGTTGCTTCAATTCTTGAAGACGAAGAATATTACGAAAGACATCTTGTTTTCGCCTACTACTATGTGAATTCTCTATTTCAACGAAAACTTTATGATGATGTTCTGCAGTGTCCAATTGGAAAGTTGGTTAGTTTTCCACTTTTGCCTCAGGGTCTGAATTTGTTTAGATCGATGGGATTGATGATCGGGATATTCCATTCAAGTGGTATCCTCAAGGATCGAATACAACATTCTGTAATTCTGGATTACCTTTCGACGATAAGTTGACTCTTGATGAACTTGCAGCGAATTTAAAGGTATATTACTTTTTCATTACTTTAATAAAAAAAATATTTCTCAGCTTAAATCGGCTATCCTTCTTATTTATGGCCAGACATTTCTAATTGCTGAAAATCGTGAGGCCTCCAGCAAGTGTTTGGTAGCAGCACTCAGATCTGTAGGTTAATGTATACTCGGCTATTGCGGACTTTGTTTTGCAGGATAGGACATGTATACTGGCTGAACAGTTATTAATGGCCTATAAATTGGTTCCTCAGAATATGGAACTTAATCTCGTGGGTTAGCCATTTTGTCTGTGTAAGTCTTCAAATTTAGGTCAACAATGGGAGAATTGAGAGTGATAACGACCCTCGAGTACGTGCAGCCTATGCAAGAGAAGCATACTCACGAGGGAATGCTAAGAAGGCGCTCAAATATACCATAGAAATAATAAAAAAACATGGTCTCTACTTGGTTTGTTCCTTCTGTAACCGTATATATTGCCCCACTGTTTAGGATTGTTTACTTGTTCACATAAACGCACTGGTACAATTACAAGATTCGAATGCGTTATTTCTACTCGCTCATCGGATGGTTGATTCGATGCCCAATCATGAAATGAGCTGGTTAGTGAGTTCGCCATTAACCCATTATTCTCTCGTATTTCAGGTATTGTGTTGGTATGTATTATTATGTCTGCAAAAGTTCAGCAGCTGCTAGAAATTTTATGAGTAAGTTACCATTCAGTTAATTTTTGCTATATTTCTTTCTAGATAAAGTGACAACAATGAATCCTCATTTTGGTGAGGGATGGCTGGCGTTCGGGCATGTTCTGGCATCCGAATCAGAAAATGAACAGGCACTCAACTGCTACTACAAAGCTGCTCGAATTCTGGAGAAGCATTATGAGCCAATGCTGTACATTGCTATGCAATATTGCAAGAGCGGGGTGAAGCTGGCAGATCAGTTTTTGACCTTGGCCTCTCGACATTCGCCAAACAATCCAATTGTGATACATGAACAAGCTACTTTAGCATATAATAAGAAGGATTTTCCCCGTTAGTCGCCTTAAAATTTATTTAGAACAATAAAATGTTTCAGTTGCTAGATCATTGTTCGAAAATGCCCTTCGACTACTATTGAAAGAGCAAAACCTGGAAATTGAAATCAACGAAGCCTTATCAGGACAGTATTTAGCTGATAGTCTTAGGTATTTGTATCTAATTTCTCAACTCACAACATGTCTTGCTTTTTAGGAAACTACCAATTGATTCATTTTGGGAGTCACTGATTAACAATCTAGGCCACTGTGCTCGAAGGATTGGACTATACGAGGAAGCAATCACCTATCATGAGTATACAGAATTTGCTGATATTTGTTAATGAAGTCTTTTAGACGCGCTATATTGATAGCTCCTGAAAACGTAACTGCAGTTTCATCACTGGCCATGGCTCATGCTTGTATCGGAGAACTAGAGGAAGCAAGTCGATACTTTCATCGAGCACTCTCTATTGATCCCTACGATGAGGTTTGTACGAGCTTTGTTTTACTCGAATGATCGTTTTTTAGTTTGCAAGAACTGGTCTAAACGCAGTAATTTGTCCAAATAGCAATGAACTCTCCCCATGTCCTATCCCCATACCTTCAACAATACCTGTAAGTAGGAGTTTACACCATAACTCAATTTTAGTTTTAGGAGCTTGACACGCTTGCTGGTTTGCAAGGATTGTTAGATAGCGTTTCACTTGATCAGTATAAGGTATGTTAGCGACTGGTGCCCTTCACAAAAACATTTTTTTAGTCAATAGACCCTGAAGTAACACGGAGAACCCGCGAAAGAGATGGGCCGCTTACCAGATCTGCTGCCCGAACTAGGAATGTTGGTTCGGAATCCGACCAAAGTCGGTCAATATCTCGGTCGTCGTTTGATCTCCCAAGGTGAGTATCTGCTTGTGTCAGCGATGGAGGTTTGGCGGGAACCGGGGCGGTCCGGATGATGGAAGAGGTAGTGAAATTGGAATAGTTCCTGTAGTTATTAGACGGGAGAGAATGTCAAAGGCAATATAAATAAATGTATATGTAAGACTTTTAGAACATTGAAGCTTATATCCCTAATTTTTCCTGCAATAGCAACTTCATTTTTGCTCGTAACGTGTCTCGGCCCGTGGACATCCTTGTCAGAAGCAAAACGAATTAGTTTCTATTATGTATCCGTGAAATAAGGGTTTAAATTGAACTATTAGGAAATATTAATTGTATCCAATTGCAGGCTTGATTTTGACATCCCAGTTTCACCGATTCCTCCAGAAGATGCAAATTTTGCTGTTCCCGATCTACCACCAAGAGCTAATCGGGATGGGGAAAACTGAAACATGTAATATGCATCACATTTCGGGTATAATATAACTTTTCGTAATTTCTATTTGTAAATTTTGTATGCTTAATAAATGTCTGATTGATCTTTTCTAATATTGACGAAGTGCAGTTATGGACAGAGAAGACGTTGTATAGCCCTTGAGGATTACTCCCTATCACATAGGCAAGCTAAACTTTAATGACGTCTTTTAATATCCATGGAAAGTTGGACACCAGAAGGGATGTGCTGCTGAAATCAGAGTTAAAAATAACAAAACAATGGTTTGGGGTGGATTGGAACCCGCGATCTCGCTTCATATATGGTACTACAGTAAAGGATCATCATTTGCCCCATTGACTATAGACGGCTGCTAAGATTTGGAACCCAGACACGGCCGGGCCGGCCTGTTCAACAGCTCGGTATGAATACGGAGTATATTTTATCTCATCGCAATGGCGTAAATGATGTTGTCTTTTAAGGCCACTTGTTGCATGCAAGGAAATATTATTCTTTTTTGTATTTAGCCAATTAAGCAGCTTAGTAAATGTTTTACATAATATTAGCATTGCTATTAATCCCACTAGCCTCATGCGGCGAATTCGATTTTACCGTGGAAGTTCCCCCAGGAAAATTTCAATGTTATTTCCAAACAGTGGATAATAACAAGCACAAGTCTATGGAAATAGACTATCAGGTTGGCATACGTTATATATTTGTTGGTTATGATATATTTTAATTAAGGTCATTGATGGAGGCGATCTGAATGTGAATTTCATGGTTCTCCTGGGTGCTAATATGCTGATTCAGGACAAAATGAAGACCGATGGTAGCCACAGGTTTTCTTAATCGGTCATTTGTATTACCTTAATTTTAATTTAGAATGGAATTGCAACAAGGTGGTGACTATCAAGTTTGCTTTGACAACTCATTTAGTTACCAGACTCGCAAGGTAAAATTTTTTCTAATTTCCTAGTAATGTACTGATTAAGGTGGTGTTCTTTGAAATATTCCTTTTTGATGATAATGGCAATTTGGAAGACCAAGACCTGACTTCTTTTGGAAAGAAAGATGAAAATCTTGCCAGCCGAATGGAACAGCTTGGCGTGACAATGGAACGCTTTCACGTAAACTAAATCACCATGGCCTGTATATTGTTTTATTTAGGAATCTTCAAACAAAATTAAGAACTCCCTGAACAAGGTGGAATATCACCAGGTATTACACCTTCGTTTCTAATATGTTCAATTATGAGTTTTTGATATGTCTTCACTGATAACTTAAGGCACTCCTTCGCGCACACGAAGCCCGTGATCGAGCTGTTATGAGTGCAAATTTCGACCGCGTCACTATGTGGAGTATAATTCACACATTAGTTTTACTGCTTGTGGCCGCTGTGCAGGTATACTCATTTGTGCCACCTTAAAGATGAATCACTTCTTTTTAGGTATATATGATCCGAAGTTTATTCGAGGACAATTCACAACTAGGAAAACTACTCCGCAAGAGTGGCAATCGTTACGACTAAATCTTAAACTTGTTTGTGAGTACTAATTATGTTGTCCTTAGTCTATTGTGATGTATTTAAAAACTTTTAAGGGTATATGGCATTTTACTATTTATATACTTATTTCCTTTATTGGTGTTTTGGAGCATATTATTTTGTTAAATTGCATAATTTTAATATTGATATAGGTGTTGATACGTGTTTTACTTGCAATAAACTATTTATTACGCGATAAATCGGTTAAAGTTTGTTTATTTGGTTGTGGGTTCCCCCTGGTTCTGATTTCACTCCCACATCTTGCACATATATGTGTACTCCTAGTTTCTGTTATGCGAATATTATTGTGCCTTTCCCTATTGGGCTCAGCTCTTGCCACTCTTTCCGAAGTGGAAATTACGTTGACGGTACAAGTAGACGGTCGCAAGGTGGTTCCATTTTATTTTATTTTATCTATTGGCTTTTCAGACGGAGTGCTTTTTCATTCCAGTAGTAAAAACAGAATACAGTGCTTTGGAGCTCAACTATAGGGTAAGTTGTAGTTAAACTTTATTCGTTGATGTTGTTCAGGTCGTTAAAGGAGGAGACTATGATATCAATGTGAATATGCGGGTGCCTAATGGAGTTGAAGTGGTCAACGACCAGCGATCCCGTTCTCACAGCCATCGAGTTGCCATTGATGGTAATCAAAATGCTAGAGGAGATTATATTCTATGTCTGGATAACACTTTTAGTTGGAAGGGCAAAACGGTTAGTAATTTGCCCTATTTGTCTATTCTATAAAACCTTTTGCAGGTTTCACTATCAGTCTATTTACTTGATCAAGCCGGGAATTATGCTGGTGATCTGGCAAAGATTGCCGAAAACCCTTCTGCTTCGTTGGAAGTTGCTCTTGACGTTTTCCGAGTATGTTTTTTGTTATAAAAGACAAGTTATGGCCATTTTCAGTCCTCGACAGATCGCATCAAGTCAAATCTCAATCAAGCCGATGGAGAACTTAATATGTTCAGAGTCATTGCACTAGAGGTATTCAAATTTGTCTGTCTTCTTCAAATCCTATTTTTAAGGACAGGTCCAAGGCCGAGGACATATTTGAAAATGTAAACTTCTGGGGCATGATCAATACTATTGTAATGCTGATTGCTGGCATTGTACAAGTATTCCTGATCAGAAGTCTGTTGACAGAAGGATCAAAAGTTGGAAAATTTATGCGTGGTAACGGTGGATATAGTTCTTATGGGTACTAATTTTTGCTATCTCAAAATTTTATCTTGCAGGCCATTTTGTTCACTTATTTTTTACGGTTGCCAACTATTATTGTGCCAATAGACTATTGAATTTCTAATAAAATATTGTTTTGTAATATTTTGTTTAGCATCTAGATGGAAGGGTATAAATGAAGTATTAGTTATCAATTAGGTGAAAAGTTCACGATTATGGTCCATTCGGTCTGTATCGTCATTGGACATAGTCGATCCTCTTCTTAGCAGCAACTCAGCTGTAGAATAACTCCCAGTTGAACTGCTGAAAATTGATCTTTTTAAACTATAGCATAGAGGAATTATATATCAGAATTTACAAGCTCCAGTAATGTTAGTTCAATATTTATAAAAATCCAGATTCTCTGCAATACGGATTACCTGAAGTTTCCCAATTGAATTACCAGAACTGTGCTCAACCTCTTCTTCATACTTGTCTGCTTGCTTACTATCAATTGTAACTTCATACTTTCTTCCCTATCAGAATAAGAGTTGTTCACATGATCGCAGCTGATAAAAGGGCGGTGACTTTTACGGAAGATACTGTTATTTCGTCGTTAGTTGCTACTGTTCTTATCTAATCAAATGGGAATGTGTCTCCAATATTATAAATAACTGCACACGCGGAAGAAGAATACTAAGCACACACACAAAATGCCACACTTATGCGTCTTAGGAGCTGGTATTATCGGTCTGTCTACTGCCGTAGCCATTCAGGAGCAATATCCCGACTGTAAAGTAGGCACTACTTTTGTGGCGACTATCCTATTTCCGAACTATTACAAAACAGAACTACTTTGTTAACAAAGCAAACATGATAGTGTTGAAATATTTCTTTTTTGTAGCCGTACTGAAATGGAGAGTTATGTTTTCTAGGAGTACCCAATTTTTGTATATATCGTTATTGCTGTTTTTCTAGATCACTATTTGTGCTGCCGAAGTATCGCCTAATCTCACTTCGGATGTTGCTGCCGGCTTTATTGAACCACACCTTTGCGACGATGTAGCCATTCTAAAGTATGTAATCATCCGAAATTACAAACCCGGGTCAGGCTCCACCTAGAGGCCAGGAAACCTGGAAGCACTTGGGACCAACTCCTCATTTATTTATAAAACAATCGGACCTTGATCATAAAGAAAACCATAGTCTACGGACGACTTGCATGTAATGCACGGAAAACTCTAACACTAGAGTTAATTAATCTTTACCCTGATATAGAAGAGTTCTGAATAGTGAAACACAATCCCATCTGATTAGGTTGTACCCCGCTGTATTTTAGGAATTCTCAGTTGTTCTAAAAAGACAAATTATCAGACTTTTAGATGGTGTGATGAAACAATGGCCTACATACGTTCCAATATGAAAAAGAATATAAAAACAGGAGCAGAGGTTGTAAATAGATAGCAGATTCCATTAGAACTGAATAGGTTTAGGAAATGTCCGGATTTCTTTTCCATCCAACGGAAAGACCGCCGCCTAACTTTGCTTACTTGATGGCTAACTTTAAAAAACTGACGGAATCTGAGCTACAGAGATATCATCCAGATAAACAGGCGTAAGAACCAATAGGCATTAGTAGGAGGTCGACCCAGTAGGGAATGGAAAACAAAGGGACAGCCCCATCAGGGGTGGGAAAGGGCCGGCCCGCTATCAAAATTTTCGGCCCCGGCTGGGTCGGCCTGAATGAATACGGGTCGGAACGATCCGACTTGTCAGATTTGCGGCCCTGGCTCGTTGAATTAACACATTCTGAAAAGAACTAGAATCAGGATATATACAACCCCAGCCTGTGGGGTTTCCGTCAACAAGATTTAGAAATGTTCCTTCTTAGCAGAGTGGGATAGGCCTACGGGCCTGAGAATTAGGACTCGACTTAAATCCTATTCTCTGTCTTATTTCAGCGCTGGTTATTTCTACACGACTTTGTACTTACAACCAACTGAACATTTGGCCTATCTAAATGAAAAGTAGGATACAAAAGTCACATGTTTTAGAAAGGGCTGATTTCGCAGGTTTCTTTCGAATGGCGGTCAGATAGTGTTGAAAAGTATTGAGAAGTTAGAAGAATTGGGCAATCAATGGGATGCAATAATCAATTGTACAGGGTTAGGAGCCAAGAAACTACTTAACGATGTACTGCTAAAGCCTGTTAGAGGACAGGTAACCAAATAAAGTGTACTTTAGGGAAACCTCTATAATTTAGTGACTCCCAGAAAACAAAACCTTCAAAAACAGAACTATTTTGAAGAGGATTGCAAAAATTGTAAAATTCAAAAGAATTCTGTTTTCTGGGAGGGAGTTTGAATACGCTACAGCGAACAGCTGGGTACGGAATTTAGCTTATTCATGACATTTATGCAAAAATGCCGAATATCAACAGAAAAAAAACGTTTAAAACTTAGAGTTGCAACAACGGTTTTGACTATTATTGAAGTTCGGGGAGCAAATACTTCGACCGGAAGATAAACACCAAAACTGTAGGGATACACATTGATTGCGGGCAAGACTCCGCACGAGCCGTCCGCGGCCGGCCGAAATGGAAAAACTCGTTTTATGCACGGCAAGCAGAGGCTGGCCGCAGCTCTGCGGTGCCCAGCTTATTTGATCCAAACGTTCTTTTCTCTTCTTAATATTGAAGTTATCCAATATTAGGATGAAAACTCAACAGTAGTTGCTTTTCGAACCCGCAGTCACGTCTAGTACAAACTAAAACATTCAGTTCACTCATTTTAGATCCTTCGAGTCCGCGCCCCCGCCGTCAAACACTTCTTCGTGGATGACGATACTTACGTTCTGCTAAAGTAGGTTAAATCCATTAGATGGGTCCACCTATGGCTTTTAGTGATGATTGTTGTATAGTCGGTGGCACTGCCGATGTTGATCAATGGGATACAACTGTAAATGAAGAACTAGCCAGCCGACTGCTGAATGAGGCTAAGCGAAAAGTACATGGATTACATGTAAGTTAGAAAGTAGAATTATCCGGAAACAGTTATAAACTCAATAATCAACAGATCCCAACAGGACACTTCAAAAAAAGAACCTTATTGAGAGCTTTTGCGAAACTATGCATCGAGTAAAGCAGGCGCGGGCAGCAGGCTGGGTTTTAAAACAGACCATAGCAAGAACAAGAAACCTAAGTATCATTTTCTTCAAATCAACTGCAGAAACTATCCAACTACACTCATCAATCATATGAGAAAATACCCATAACATGAATCATAATGCAAAAACCTATACAAACTGAAAGTTTTTAGAACGCAGAAATCCTTTCGCATCACGTAGGTCTTCGGCCTTACCGTGACCTTGTACGACTTGAGGCGGAAAAGGTGAAAATAAGTGGAACTGAGGTATAATTACGAAATGATCCTGTCCACCGTCACATACTTTAGG